>JAASFJ010000857.1:0-14735 GCA_023333755.1 Globisporangium uncinulatum
CTACTGTCGTCACGCTTGCAGTTCGAGCAGATTCGTCATCGTGTCGAACGCTGCACGCTGCTCCGCTGGCTCCTCGCTCGCACGCAGCACGTCGAGCGTCTCTGAGATGCGCTCGCGGTGCACCGTCAGCAGCAGTGCGAGATCGGGCGAGTCCTTGTGCCGCTTCGTGAGCGCCACGAGCGCCGCTGCTGCGGCGACGCGGATCATCGAGTACTTGGCGTCCCGCACGCCCACGTCCCCACAGCACCGGTCAAGCACGAGCTCCGCGGTAGCTGGCGTCGCTAGCACCGCCATTGGAGCGCTCGACACGACCGCAGCGAGCGCTTCGAACGCTGCTTTCCGCACGCTCCAGACGTTAAACTCGGCGCGTGCCACTGTCTCACTCAGCCACGCGATCGCGTCAGTCGCTAGTGCAGCGCCAGTGTCGTTGTCGCTGTCGCTGTCGACCAGCGGCACCGACGGCCACACGCTCGCGAGCGCTTCAAACACGCACTTGACCATCAGTGGCGGCAGCGCACGGCCGCTGTCGCGACTGTCGCTGTCGCTGTCACTGAGCCACCCCAGCAACGCACTTCGTAGTGCCGCAAACCCAGCAAGCCGTGGCTCCCACTCGTCTGTTGGCCACTCTGCCGCCAGTCGCGCAAAGCTCCGGACGCCGCTCTCCAAGTACCCCATGTTCCGGTTCCGCCACGCACGGTCGCACTCGCCCAGCAACAGCGTCGACAGGAACGTCCGCGCGTCCGGTGGCTGCGTCCGCACGAGTGCGACGAGCGCTTCCAGCACAACGCCTTTGCCAGTCCAGAGCCGACCCGGCACAGCGTCGACAAGCTCGCGCCAGATGCGCGTCGTCTGCGCTGGCGTGATGCGCGTCCGGTACCGCGACGTGTCGTTTCCAAACAGCGCGTGGAGTGCACGGGCAGCCTGTGTCCGCGTGTCCCACGCCGAGTGCGACAGCAAGCGCGCGACAGCTGCGAGTGCTGCATCGACCGACGCTTCTGCGTACAACACGGACGGCGGCAGCTCTTCCAGCACTGCGGTCCACGCAGACGAGAGCGCGGCCGTGGCGGCAAACTGTCCGACAAACGCACCTGGAAACACGTGCGTACAGTACCAGTCGTCGCGGGCGTCGCGTCGTACCGTTGTCGCGACAGCGTCGGCGTCAGCGACAGGCGGTACTTTCGCGACAAGCTCCTTCGTTGCAAGCGCTGTGATGAGGAGAAACCGGTTCCCGTCCGACGACGCCGATGACAACGACACTGTCGACTGAACACTGTCGTTGTTGTTGTCGTTTTCGTTGTCGTTGCCGATGTCGTTGCCGACAGGTCCGGTTGCTGGTCGGGCGTTCTTAGTGAACGCAAAGACGCCTGTGCGTACGTACTCGCGCACAAGTGGCGCGTCGACAAGCGGACAGAGGTACGCGGCCGCGCGACAGTACGTCTGGACGACAAGGCCGTCCGCGAGCCCGCCAGACGCAGCGCCGTACCGGCTCTCTTCGTCGCCGTACACGTCGTTCTCGGCCGCGACTTTGATGCCGACAAACGGGATGAACACGCGCGTCAGCAGTGTGTCGGCGCCGCGACATTTGCGCAGCTCGAATGGGAGCTCGACTGCGAGTGTCGCGACAAAGTTCGCCGACCCGACACGTGTGTTGAGCCCGACACCGAAGCGCAACAGATTGCTGACGCCTTTCACGAGCTCGTCGACGATCGTGACACACGCAGCTGAGCCAGCGAGCTCTTTGAGCCGTGTCGTTGCGAGTTCGAGCAGCTGGCCGACTGGTCCCGACTGGCTGATCGACACGCGGAGCCGCTCGAGCTGCTCCTTCTTCTGGACGTGGAACTGTGCGTACTGCAGCTCTGGCAGCTCGAGCGATGACAGGTACTCGAGCAGCTTGAGAATGAGCGCCGAGAGCGCGTCCTGGATCGCGTCAGCTGGCAGCGCTTTCACAAGCCGTAGTAGCACGTCAATGCCGAGTGCGCGACACGCCATGTTCTTGCTCACAATGCCGTCGGCGATGAGGTACTGCAACAGAATAGCGCGACACGCGTCGTCGCTCGCAGCGATACGGAGACTCAGCTCGCCCATGTACCGGTACAGCTTGAGACCGACGAGACACACAGCTTCCATGACATCATCGACAGCTGCGGCTGCGAGCTTCCAGAGCCGGAGGAACTCGTCGCGAAGCTGGTCCGCGTCGACACCGTTGAGCAAGTCGATCAACGCGAGACACGCGGCTTCACGGTACTTAAAGTTGCGCGAGCCTTCGACGCGCGAGAGGAGGAAGCGGAAGATCGTGTGCCAGTGCTGCTGCAACAGCGTCTTCTCCTGTGAGCTCGTGGTCGCAAACTTGCCTTTCGCAAAGTGCCACAGGTTCGCCATCACGTCTGCGACCTTGGGGTTCGCGTGGAACTTGAGCAAGAAGAGCCACGGCACGAGCTTGTTCGAGCTCGCGTAGCTCTCGTCCATCCAGAGCTTGCCGGCTTTCTCGACGATCGACAGGCGGAACGCCGCGTCGACAGCAGCGAACGAGAAGAGCGGGCGATGAGCGGCTGATGACGACGACGACGAGCTCAGGAGCGTCTCCCAGATCGGATCAGTCGTACTGAGGTACAGAAGCGCGTACATGAGCTCTGGGTCGCCAATGTCAGCTGCGAGGTTGCTCACTTCGCGGTACGCAGCGTTCTCAACCGTTGTGCCGGTACTCACAGCTGCTGTCGCAGGCGTGGTCGGCGGCTGGGCGGCGCCAGATGCGCTGTCCGCTTGTCGCCCAGCAGGGGCGTCCATGTCTGTGTCGTCGTCGTCCAAGCCACCTGCTCCTCCGACTGCGTCGGCTGTCGATGACGGCGTCGTGAACGCTCGGAAACAGCGCAGACGACGGAAGAGGCTGTCGCTGAACTGGTCGCCGAGCTCTACGCTCGGAGCTCGCAGCCGGAGGTACGCGAGTCCTTTCACAGCGCTCTCCTTTGCGATGCTGTTGCTGTCGTTCAACATTGTCACAAAGAACTCGTGCGTGTCGACAAGCAGTTTTGTCGCAAAGGCGTTCGAGTGAAGCAGCGCGTCCCAACTGCTGCTGCTATCAGCAGCCACAGCATCGTCCTTGTCGTGTGGGAGCCCAGCAGCACAGACGCACAGCAGCCACGTTGTCGCGCTACGACGCACTGTCGGCTGTCGCGACTCGGCGGATTCACGCAACAGGCGAGCAAAGATTGCAGCACCGCGGTTGGCAGCAAAGCCGACACTGTCAGCTGCACTGTCGCCGTTTTCGCTTACAGCGTGCGTACCGATCGTGACGAGTGCCTCGCCTACAAGGAGC
Source organism: Globisporangium uncinulatum (assembly GCA_023333755.1). Taxonomy (NCBI): domain Eukaryota; phylum Oomycota; class Peronosporomycetes; order Pythiales; family Pythiaceae; genus Globisporangium; species Globisporangium uncinulatum. The sequence goes on from JAASFJ010000857.1 coordinate 3,314, forward strand.
TGCAGCTCGGGGTCCGTCTCGGTTCCGAGCGTGAGCAGTGCAGTCACGACTGCTTCGATCAAGCCAGTCAGCGCCGTCAAAGGCCCTGCCGTACTCGGGAATCCAGAGACAGCGCGACTCAAGTTCTCGATCGCAACGTACTTGAGCTTCGTGAGCTTGAGCTTCAGACTGCCGTCCGAGCTGATCACGCTCAGGTCCCACTCGATCACTTGCTGGAGCACTGCGATACTCTCGCGCTTGAGCTCCACCCACTCGTTTGTGACAGCAGCTGCAGTCGACAGGAACGCAGTGAGTGGTCCACACAAGCCGACGCCGTCCAGGAGACTGCGGAGCAAGTCGATGCGGGCGTTCTGGTCCTCGTCGCCACGTGGGAACCCGGCAAAGTGCGAGGCCGCCGTCACAGTCGTCGTGAGCAACGCCACCATCTTCCTGAACGCCGTCACGACTGTCGGCATGTGCTCGTCCAGCACGCTCTCTTCGGACTGCGACATCACGGAGAGCGCACTCCCAAGCACGTACTGCAGACACGCAACGTCCAACGACCGCGTCTTTGGATCCTCCAGCTTCTGACCGACAGGCTCCAGGACGTCACGCACAACACGCGCTGACGAGAAGCCTGGCGCGCTCAGTGCGCGCTGTACGAGCACGGCCATGTGCTGGAGGAAGCCGCGGTCCGTTGAGATGCACGCAGCGTCCAACAGCTGCGCTGTCGCCTGGCCCAGCGCTGTCGTCACTGTTGCAGCGTCGATCGCGCTCATCTCGACGAGACTCGACGCCGCCGCTTGGTACATTGCGTCGTAAGCTGTTGCGTCGCCTGCAAGCGCTGTCGTCGCGTCCGACTTGCCCAGCAGCGTCTGCACCACGTACGCGACCAGGACGCTCCGCTCGTCACCGATCTCCATGGCGTCGTCACGCGATGCGCTCTTGAGCACGTGCACACAGAACCGCAGACAGCTCTCAACCGCGCCAGCGTCACGGAGGCTACTGCGCTTGAGGTCCGGGAGCGGAAACTGCGTCCGCACGTGCGTCGCGACAACGCTCAGTGTCGGCAGCGGCTCCGTGTACAGCGCCTTGGTCGCCAGCGTCTGCACTTCCGTGTCGGCGTCGCGACAGAGTTTCAGCAGCGCGAACCGCATCGCGACGTCGCTGTCAACGCGCGAGCTCTCTGCGAGGAGGTCGCCGCACCAGGTCGCGACCGCAGCACGCACGCGCGCGTAGTTCTTGCTGGCGTCAAAGACTCGCGAGCCGCTCAGTAGCTCTGTGAGCTCAGTACGGACCTTGGACTGTGTCGCGTTCGACGCGTGCGTACTGTACGCGCGTGAGAGCGACGCGAACGCCTTCAGTGCGTTCGCGCCTGTGCCTGTGCGACGCTCTTCTTCAACGAGCGCACGCACGAGCAGGACTTGGAACGCCTGCTCCGAGCCAGCGACGATGCCAGGCGCCCGTGTCGCGAGCACAGCGAGCGTGTCGTAGACGCCCTGTCGGAACTCACGCCAGAACGCTGCCTGCGACGGCTCGCTGTCGGCGTTCGGGTCCATCAACGTACGCAACAGTGCTGGGAAGATCACTGGTCCGAGGAAGCTCTCGACGACCGCTGCATCCGCGTGGATGAACGTCCAGTGACAGAGCCGCACGCCAGCGACACGCACGCGGTTCGCAACGTTCTGGGGCCGCCCAGGCTCCGCGCCAAAGAGGAGGTGGCACAGCAGCTGGAGCATCATGGGCATCGCGTTTGTCGCAGCTTTCGACGCGCTTAGCAGCGGCAGCGCTTGCAAGAGACTCGCGTCGGCGAGCCGAAGCCGATTGCTCAGCGTCCGCTGCTCGTAGCGGTCGCTGAACGCACCAGAACTCTGTGCACCGGCGCTGCCGAGACAGAGCGCGAGGAGAACGCGGACCGTCCGCGCGTCTTCGAGCTCAGCGTCTTCGTGCTGGAGCACGTGCGCCAGCTGCTCGTCGCTGAAACTCCGGACGCTGTGGTGCGGCGACGACGCGCCAGCGACAAAGAGTGCAAGTCGACGGCGGCTCGGCACCGCGAGCTCCTTGACGAACCGCAGTGCGTGCAGCTGCGCAGTGTAGAGCTGCTCCTTGGTAAGTGGGGCGTCTGTAGCGTGGACGACCCGGTGCAGCCGTGCGAGACGTGGGAGCGAGAGCCCAAACACGACCGCGTCACTAGCTCCTGAGGTTGAGGCGGAGGCTGAGGCTGAAGCTCCAGCAGGACGGGTGCTGGGACCGCTGCTGCCGTCAAAGAGCACAAAGTCGAGGAGAAAGTCCAGCAGCGCCTCGATGTTGTCGTTATCAGCGGCACTTGGAGGCTCCTGGTTGCTCATTAAGCTCGGAGGATCGGCTGGTAGTGCTGATGATGGCGGAGGGTACACGGCGTTCCCAGTGAGCGGCAGCGCGCGCACAAGGAGGCGGAAGAACGCCTCTTGCTGCGACGCTGAGTACGTCGCTAGTGACGTCAACAATGACGCAAGCACCTCTTCACGTGCGTCGACAGACGTGGCTTCGAACCCGAGCTCTAACGAGACATACTAAGTCAGTACATTGCCACGTACGTACGTCAGCTGATGACGTAAACAACCAGCTACGCACCGATAAAGAGGAACGCAAACGTGTGCGCGTACACGGACGCGGCTGGCTCGCGTAGCACTTGCGCCAGCGCTCGGAGTGGCATTGTAGGGTGTGCGAGCGCTTGTAGGCGCGTCTTGATGTGCGCAATCACTTGCAGCACTTTTTCCTGCAGCACCAGTGTGAGTGCGTCAACGGGCGTCGAGACTACTGGGAACGTGCGCAGTAGCTGTGGTAGCAGCGCCTGCAGCACGACGAGCAGGCGGTCGTCGTCGGCACTCGCGAGACGGAAGAGCACGCGCTCGAGTGCATCGATCTCTCGCTGGAGGTCGATCGGCGGCGGCGGTGACGGTGTCGCCATTGCTGCTCCTGTTGTCGTCACTCGGAAGAGCTTTTGTGCACTCAAAGGCGAATTGGATTGTGCGGAGGTTTGGAGACATACTCAAGCCAAGTTACGCAATCATAAAGAATGAATGTCTCAAGATCTTTTCGTTTCGTGATGAACTCGATTCTCGGGACTGACTGTTCTGGACTGGAAGCTGGTGAGCATACCAGAGACGGCCGGACGAGCCTGGAAGCGAGAGCGAAGGTCATCAACAGACCAACTGGAGAGAGGTTATGTACTGTACAACGCTGTAGTACAAGTGTTGCGATTCGGGCACTCGGGGACGACGACGTTGCACTGGCGGATTGGGGAAATGCGAGTCGAGGTCGGCAACGAAATCTCGACAACAACCACAGCTGGGAGATGTCCAAGAGCGGCTACGCTGGTGGGACGACGTCCTCGCGGTAGCAGAGCGCTACACGATCCAGTGTTTCCACCGTGCAGAGCTGCATAAGCGGCGTCGACTACCGGCAACATTACGGCGAGCGCATGGACTCATTCGCATCGGACGTGGTAGCTACGAGTACGAGAGCGGGGTCTAGGAACTGTTCGTCGAGCGCAGTGACACCGCGTGCTTCCTCACAGCGGACGACGCGAACCAGTTCGGCCGGTGCTGCACCAAGAGCGTCGCACGCGTCGAGCGAGCGTACGGCAACGCGTTCCATGATGTGCTGCTCTTCAAGAGCGCGAGACGGACTTTGATGTCGTCACGGTCGACATGGCGGACTTCAACCGGAACTACTCTTCGCTTGGCACGATAGAAGCTGCGACGGGCTACCGACGCGACCGTCGGCCGCAGCACATACAGTAAGAGGTACAGCGGTGGAAGATTGGGATCTTGAAGCGCTACACAGTCTCGAGCAGCAACCAGACAGTCAACGTAGTGTCCGATCCGACGGCGAATGCACCCTCACTGCAGTTCGCCATTCGACCGATCGAGTTCGGACGACCCGGGGCCAGAGCAGAATGAGCGTACGGCAGTGCGAGATTGGGTCAGCTAGAGCAGAGCAGGTGCACGCGCTCACAGCCGAATGGATGAGAACGACCCCCTTTGACCGATGATCATCTCTGCCGTGCTACGAGCCTACAGGACTGGAGCTTCTGCTGCTTCTGCTGGTTTGCTGCGTTCGTGTTCGCACGGTCGGTGAGCCATGGTGCGGAGCTGACCCTCGGCAACGGTACGGAAGTGAGCCTGCGAAGTTCCATACAGCTTATAATCATCGACATCAGCAAGTTTGACTCCACTGATACTTTCGTGACCGCAACTTGCGGAGATTGAAGAGTCACATGCAGACCCGTGAACAACGTGGTACTAGTACTGCGTAGTTCAGACGAAGAAGACGAATGTCACTTTTCACTTGTCAAGGAAATCTATTCGCTTGGAGCTTTAGATGTTCCTACTGAAAGGCAAGGAGGAGAGTGCTTGGCTCCCAGTCACCTCCCCCGTCGTCCGTGTTGTTGAGCATAAGCTCCTCTACCTTCTCTCTTCTTGTCATTTCCGGCCCGCTCTCCGTCGATGTGATCGTATGGTATCCCTTGCTGTCCGTTGCCACGTTGGCCAGGAAATCGGCCATCTTGTTCTTTTCTCTCCGCACGTGTTGCCAGGAGACCCAGCCGAACGCCCTGCCGAGCGCCTTGACGCGTTCCGAGCTCTGCAGCAGTCCTTGCGCTCCGATGTCTGCTCGACCTTGCATGTGTTTGATGATCATGTTGCTGTCTCCTCTGACTTGGAGATGGGTCTTCTCATTGTTTGTCCTCCTCCACGCGAGCACCATCCCCTCCCGCAGTGCTTCGAACTCGCTGAAGTTGTTTGTTTGCATTGCGCCTTGGTACTTGTACCCGCACGCGTCCAGTGTCCACTTGTTGCGTTTGTCCCTGGCCAGGAGTGCCCATCCACTGCCGCTCGGGCCTGGGTTACCGCGTGCTCCGCCGTCGAAGTACAGCCTCCCCTCCTCCCAGTCGTCTTGCTCCTCCTCCAGCTCGCCGTGTTCGATGACTGCCAGGCACTGCCACATTACTATGCCGCCTTCCCTCGTCGCTCTCGCTCGGACTTTGCGCTCGCTGACTGCTCGCGACTGCCGCGTACCTGCTTGCCACGCCCGCGTCGCTACTTCTGTCGGCGTCGCCGTCTTCGCCTCGTGCACCGCCTCGTTCCGTGCTTGACAGATCGTGGTCGCCATCACAGACGTGAGGATGAACCAGATGAGTTTCAGCGCTTTGGCGTGCTCGTCGCTCACGAAGCCGTACTGTAGCTGGATCGCGCGCACCAGCGCTGGTGCTGGGGGAGGCGCGTTGCGTGTCGCGATGTTTCTCATTGCTGTCAGTCTTCGCTTGTCTGCTCCGGATTGAGTGAGTCGCTGACGTGTCCACTGCGCCAAGAGCTTGTTCCACGTTGTTGTCGCCCTGCCACACTCCCATAGTATGTGTGCCGTGGTCTCCTTTTGCCGGCGGCATCCTGCTTGGAGGGGGCAGTCGCTCGTCTCTGCTCTGGTCGCGTGGAACAGGTTGAGCTTCAGTGTGCAGCTCCTGTACAGCACCCATTGCTGGTAGTGTGTGAGGCTCTGCTGGCTGGCCTACCGTCGCTTGAGCGGCTGGAGCTGTTGGTAGTAGTGCCACCGCTCCGCCTCTCGCGCTCGCTTTATCTTCTCCACCGCTGCTGTTCTCCTGATGAAGATGTGCTGCTCCCGGAGGCTGCGTTTTCGTTGCCGGTCGAGCTCGTGCTGTAGGTGCTTCGCCTGCGTCTTCTCGTCCACCAGCCAGACGAGATCGGTTGCTAGTGGGTGCGTGATGAACGTGATGCCGCCGGCCACCTCCTTACGCTCCAACACTACCAGGTCCCTCTGGATCTCTGGCGCTGCGCTTCCCCCAAGAACTGCCCACGTATTGACATCCCGGTGACGTCTGAGCGCTACAATCTGCTTCTCTCCTGTCGCCGCCTGTTGTGTCGTCCCGATCGCCGTACCTGTCCCTGCGTCGTCCACGTGTATCTGCGTTCCAGCTTGGGCGTGTTCCTAAGCCGCAGTTCCTGCGTCAGTGCTAGTCGTCCTTCTCGCTGGATTTCTGGGCTGCAAGTGATGATGCTCACTATCCACTCCACCATCCGGTGTGCCCGGTGTCGTGCTGCTCACCCGCTGTTGAGTCGTGGTCTGAATGCCCACGTCTGAATGCCCACTCGCTCGCACCAGTTCTCCGGATCCCCAGTGCTGCCAGCCCGCATGGTTGCATCTGCGTGAACCGTGTCCGGTGGAGAGTGTTGCCGTTTTGATCAATGATCCACGGGTTGTCTTCCCAGTCAAACACCGGCCAGAAGTTTGCGATCTCTTCCGGCAGCTCCCAGTTCGGGTGGTCCGCCTCTTCGTCGATCTTGAGGATGGAGATGCCGTTTATGTTCCGCTTGACCGCGGTGGTCGCTAGCATCTTGTCCTGGTGCTGCGTTGCCTTCAGTCCCCACCAGTCCTGTCGGTCGCCCTGCTTCGACCAGTGCTTGATGGCGAGTTCGACCCCGTCGGCCTGCACTGTCGCTCTCTCCTCCTCTCTCTTCTTCTTCCGTCGTGACGGCGCCGCCGGCGTCGTCAGGTTCGTCTGTCGTCGTCCTTGTGCGAGAAGGTGGCTCCAGCACGCCTTGTACACTCCTCCGTCGGTCACGAGCCAGTTTGTCGCCCTCCTCATTAGCAGTGCCTTGATTGCAACCCTGATCGACAGCAGTCCCATTCCCCCGTTCTTTACTGGCGAGAACATGAGGCAGGGGTTCATCTTGTGCCGTCTTCCTTCCGTCGATAGCTTTCGTGCCCAGAGAAACTGCTTCTGGATGTTCTCCAAATCCTGTAGTGTCTTGTCCGAGGCTCGGCTGAACTGGGCCGTGAAGAGTATGGCCGGCAGTGCGATGGCGTTGAGGATCTTGATTCGCTCGATGATTGAGGTCGCTACTTGCGCTGCGACCGCCAGACGTACTTTCAGTGATGCGATCCGCTTCTGCCAGTTTGCTTCGTCTGTTCTGGTGACGCCCACCTGCACACCCAGGTACCTGGTTGTCGCGCCTGCTGGCAGCACCGAGATGCCAGCGTACTCACGCTGGGTCACTGTGGCGTTGAGCGCAATGACTACGCTCTTCGCCAGTTGCACCTTCAGGCCGAACAGCTCATGGAACACTGCCAGCTTGCTGAGTAGTCGTGGAAGTGCCCGTGCTCTCCTCAGCTATACTGCTGTGTCGTCGACGAACGCCGCCACTTGGACAGCTTCTCCATCTCCTCCTGGTACCGGGATACCTACGAGTCCATCGTCGTCTTGCAGCATGAGTGCGAGGCCCTAGGCAGCGATGATATACAGGAGCGGCGCGAGCGGGCATCTTTGCCTGATGCCCGAGCGCACTGTCGCTGTCGTCGAGAGTTCCCCGTTGACCGCGAACTGTGCTGTCGTGTGGTTGTGCAAGCGACCTATCAACTTTACGAAGTGGTCGTGAAAGCCGAATCTTCGCAGTGTGAGCAGCATGTAGTTCCTGTTAAGCGTGTCGTACGCCTTCATAAAGTCGAGCAGCACGACGACTGGCGTGTCATCGGTCGCTTCCTTGTCGTTGTCATGCGCCTCTTGTAGAACGGCTTGGATCAGTGTGACCGAGCGTTCCAGTTGCCTCGTGCGGACAACGCCTTGTTGAGTATCACCGATGATGCTGTCGAGACCCTCTTGCACTCTGCTGGCCACGACTTTCGCGAATACCTTGTAACACGACTGGAGGAGTGTGATCGGCCGGTACTCCATCGCGTTGTCCGAGTCCCCGTTCTTTCGTAACGGGATGATGAGCCCCTGCGCGAACTGCTCCGGAAGTTCTTGCCCCGCAATGAACGCACTAAACTGCGATGCCAGCCATGGGGCCAGGTTCTCGCCGCAGTCGATGAAGAAGTCGTTGGGTATCTGGTCGAGTCCTGGCGACTTGTGGTGCGCCATGCCCCTGATCGCTCTTATCACTTCGGCATCGCTCACCGGGCTGGTTAGTCGCTCGTTCCACTCGCTTGTAACCTTGCGTTGCCCGGGTATCTTGATGTGTTGTTCAAAGAGCTTTGCTCGTCTCCCCTCCGGCATTTTCGAGTGCTCCTGTTCCATGATGTGCCCCCACTCAGCCGCCATGATGTGCCCCCACTCAGCCGCCATGATGTCTGCCGTCGTCACTCCGGGACTCGGGCTACTGTGGCATGCTCTGAGGCGCGTCACTGTTTGGTCCCTCGTCCAGTTTGATATCTTCTTAAAGAAGTACCTCACGTACGCGTGGTTGGAGACTAACAACAGCCCAAACCTCGCCTCCGCTCGCTCCTTGCTGTTGTCAATGCCTTCGTCGATGTAGTCCGCCCGTGTCGTCCGTGGCTTGCGTGCTTGCTTCTGCATCCGCTTCACAGACTTCTGGACTCTCCTTCTTTCGGCTCGTACTCCCCGCCCGACCTCGTCTTTGATGCGCTCGCTCCCTTCCGTCCGCGTCACTCGCTCTGGCGGGGGAATGCCTCTCCAGATCTCGTCCACGAACTGCTGCATCCTGCCGATCTCTTGCTCCGGTTGGGCTGCCTTGATTGGGTACTCTACTCGTTGCTCCCGCCTGACCGCGTGCCGTCTCTATGCCTCCTTCAGAGTCAACACCGCGGCTTGGTGATCAGACTGGCGTTTCGGTTTCTCTACCTGTTCTGCTTGGACTGTGGCACTGATTGCTGTCGCGACGTAGAACCGATCAAGTCCACTCGCGCTTCGCGCGGTCCAGTACGTAAAGTGGTTGTGCTGCTCTCGCGTTGCGTTCGTGTCGACTGCTGCTAACTCCATTGCGTCCAGGAGGTCCAGGGATTGTACAGAGCTGCGAGGGCTGGGCTCTCTGCTGGGCTGTGACTCGAGTCGTGTCTCCACCGGTCTCGGCGCACGTTCTGGACATAGTTAAAATCACCACCCATGATTACCCGTCCGCTGTACCTTGCGCTGATGGCCTTGAAGAACTACTCTCTGTCCGTCCTCGTGTTTGGTGCGTAGACGTTGACGTATACCTTGTCTCTTACCTTGGCAGCGACGTGTCGGTCCGTCCATCCTGCCGCCATGTGCTCGGTTGCTTCTCTGCATGTCTTCGGGTTCACGAGGATCGCCACTCCCGCTGCTCTCGTCCTGGCGAGTCCCCAGAAGGTCGTGGTGCGCGTCGTGTCTTGCTCTCCCCACACGCGGTTCCACATTTCGTTGAGCTCGCGTACTTCCGTCGCCGACGTCACGTGAGTCTCCTGCAACATGTATATGTCTCTCCGCTTCTCTCTCACTTCTCCTCTCCATGCCTCCAACCACTGTCTTCTCTCGCTCTTCTTGAATCCCCCGACGTTTTGGGAGAGCACGGTCGTGCCCCCTTCTGCCGCCGTCTCGTGCCGTTCTTCGTCTTGTGTGCAAACTGCTTGCCGAGTTCATGCAGGGTGTCGTACAGGTCCTGGTCGGGCTTCTGTCCCTTCCTCCCTGTGCCATGGTCAGCCGAGGAGCCCTTTGTACTCACTCACTTCGATCTCGCCGTCTTCACCTGGAGGGTGGAGGCTCGCAAAAAAAATCGCCAACGCTGACCAGTCGCCTCCGCCGCGTAGTTCGCTGAGTGCTGTGCCGAGTGGTTTGTGAGTTGCCGCTGCTGTGTTTAACTCTCTCAGGAGTTCTTCTGGACGCGCTTGTTGGTGCCCGTCTGCTCCGGTGAGCGCCTAGATCTCCTCGCTGTACACCGTCGCGCAAATTAGCAGTCGCCTGAGTTCTTGTCTCTTGGCCTCCGTACAAAGCGTCAGCAGCTTCCGTCCTCCGAGTTTCTTGTCCCGCATGGTTGTCCACTCCTCTCGTGCGTTCATGATTGCTGCCTATGCCTGGTTCGTTATCGCCCTCGCGAGCTTGCTCAGCCAGTTCACGATGAGTTGTTGCAGCGCCGCGTCCTCCGTCGCCTGTTGCAGCGTCGTGAGCTCGGAGATGATCAGTTCTTGGCGCCAGTGTTGCGTTAAGTCGGCCAGGATCGGGTCCCGGAGGTGGTTCAGAATGTAGTGAGGGCCTGTAGAATCTTTCATTCACCCAATCAGCGTTGCTGTCGCTGTGAGTGCTGCTCTTGACCACACCAGTTGCGTGCTGTCGAACATCGGAAACTCCAGGAATAGACGGCTTGCCATTCGGTTTGCCTCGCGTTCCACTCTCGTTGCCAGCCGATCGCCTGTTCTCGCCTGTCTTGTACTGTCGTCCCGTCCTGATGTAACAGCCGCTGTGTCTTGTTTCGCCTCAGCACCACCACCGCTGCGTTGTGAGTGCTCACCACTTCGTGGCCGACGACCGCTCGTTCGTTCGGAGTCACCTCCCGCATCCGTTTCTCACCCATTGATTCGTCCTTGCCGGACGGTTCTGACGTCCAGACCGATCCTAAGGAGTCATCAGAGGGGTTGCTATTGTCGGGCTCTGGATCCTCCTCCGATTCCCGCCGTAGTGCAAGTTACCACTGCCGCAGAGTTCCCGCTGACGTATGGAACTTGCGCTGTGCGTTGCTGCTAAGTTCCTCGTCGTCCAAGTTCGCGTTGCCAGCCTTGCTCGCTCGTCCGTCGACAGCCTGTCGATGCCTGTTATCATGAACGCTGTTAGCTCCCTCCGCCCACCTGTATGTCTGTTCAGGATTGCCGCCAGCTGTTGCTTCTCCTCGTGCGATACGGCTGGGTGTCCGATCGCCGTGAGAATGTCCTCGGATCTCACGCTGTCGTCGTCATCATCCCAAGGCCGTTCCCCGTTCTCCCAGTCGCAGTCGTCCGGTCCTCGGTCGTTCTCCTCGTCCGTCTCTCGCTTCTCTTCCTCCTCGCTGTCGCTCCCGCTCGCAAATGCCGCCTCTAGGTTGCGCTGGACCGCTACTTCTGGGCTGTCGTCACTCTCCCCTGGTTCCGCGTTGTTCGCCTTCCTGTAGAAGGCAAGTTTGAAAGTGATGAAGACGAATGTGTCTGGATTACCGGTACTTTTACTGTTGCAGTGGCGTCGACTGGAGTTTGCTGGACATCATCCCTAATATAGGAGCGAGGTACTGCACCCACCCAACTCATTCTTCCTGCTCCTCCTTCCAGTTTCCAGACTGGAACTTCCAGCTCCGCTCACAAGCGCCAGCTGCTCCCCTCCATTCGGCTCGAGCTGATCGCTGCTGCGAGCATGGCGCCGGTGCCAGACATCCCCAACATCCACTGCGACGCGTGCGTGCACGTGGCCACCGCCATGTGGCACATCAATGACGAGCACGTCCACGGTGCGAGCGTGTTACTGGCCAAGTGCGCGTCGACCTGTAAATGGTTGTACCCGCTGCTCGACAGCCCGCACGTGCTCAAGATGTACGGCAAGCCGAGTGACAAGAGCGGCGAGGGCGCCGTCCACAAGCATGGCGACACGCTAGTGTGCGAGGAAGGGTGGCTGCTAAACGACTTCCTGGCCCAGCAGGAGGCTCAGGAGGCTCAGGAGGCTCAGGAGGCTCAG
>JAASFJ010000858.1:0-14729 GCA_023333755.1 Globisporangium uncinulatum
CGTCCACCGCGTCGGGACTGTAGGACTCGACTTCGTCGACCTTGTCGAGCACGCGACCGTGGGTCTTGAGCAGCTGCGTGTACACGCTCTCGCCCAATACGAGGCACTCGCAGTTTGTTTGCGCAACGACAGTCGCAGGACCGAGTTCACCAGCGTGCAGTCTGCGAGCAGGCGACCAGCGAGGCTCGAACGTTGCCAGACGAGAGGCAGTTGGACGTCAGCAGTCTCAACTGTCGGATGGGCTTCTCAAGCGCCGACATTCGTCCCCTTCTTTCAGTTGTCGACTCTGGGAATCGACAGAGTCGCTGCCTGCACGTGACGATGCGACGCAGAGACATGTCACCGAGCTCTAGCGACAGCAGCAGCGACATTGACGACAGCAGCAGCGGCTCGTTGTCGACTGCCGACAGCGCCGCCACCAACTGCATGAATCCAGCGACGAGCTTCTTGCAGCTTTCAACGTCAAGTGGACCTGACGAGCGAGCGAAGACAGCGACAGCGGACGCGTCAGCAGTGCGGGTCACGACGCTTACAGTCGGCGACTGGTTAGGTGCGTGGAGCAACAGACTGGAGCGATTGGCTTGGATGATTCTCACACACGCGAGTGATGCTGCTGGGTGTCTACTGTCGCCTGCTGAGAGCAGACGTAATGGACCAAGTGGGCGTGTGGAACGCCGCCCAAGTCGTGGCCTCGCCGTTCGAGGACTTGGTGCGCGTACGCTTCCTTGGATACAATGAAGAAGAGGACGAGGACGTGGTCGTCGACAGCGACCACGTGGCGCCGTTCCACACGTACACGTGGACTGTCAAGTGCTGGGCCAAGTACGCGAACTGGCCCTGGTGGCCTGCACTGGTACGGTCGCGCTTGACTGCTGCGACAGTGGCGATGGGTGCACACTCACTGACCGTTCTTGCGTGCTTGGGACTTGCAGATTACAGTGATGACGCCCGGCTCCGCGTCAGGCGTCAGGTTTCTCAAGAAGCTCGATAGTGTCTTTGTCGACTTTGCTGAAGACTGTCGTTACAGTCATCGCTCGTCGTACGTATCCCTCTCTCTCTGTATGGTAATGTGCACATGGTGCCTCACATGTGCTCATGTGGACTGTCATGGGTTGCAGGAACTGCTTTCTGAAGAAGACCGCGATCCGACCCTTCAACGACAACTACGAGACGTTCCGCGGGCAAACGAACGGCCTTTCGTTCGAACTGGCGCTCGAGCGCGTCCTCCGCTCGACTGCGACACACGTGATGCCCGAGTTTGTCCGTGGCGTACTGGTCAAGCAGTACGTGATGGAGTTCACGCGGCCAGTGCCAAAGATGCTGAAAGGCATGGGCGACAAGCTCTGGCACCGAGAGCTCGCGTCGAATCGCGAACGGTTCGCGGCGAAGTTTGCGTGCCGTGTCGACTCGGTCGGGTATAACGACAACGCAAGCGTGGGCGACAGTTCGCCGACCCTCGAGGAGCAGCTCGTCGCATCGACGAACCCCGACTACTTTGAACTCGAAACCTGGCTCCAGGACCGCGAAGAGAGCGATGGGACGGCGCCGAAGCGGAAGAAGTGGCGTCACGACAACGCGCGGCAGGCAAAGCGACAGTCAACGCGACAACAGGCGACGTCAGCGACGCAGCGACAGCCCAGCCGTCTCCACTTGAACGACAACAGCAGCAGCGCTCAACCGCGACGAGAGATTGCAAGGAAGGAACGGGAAGACATTGCGGGAGTCTCAAGTGCTCAGGACGGACGACGTAGAGCAGTGCGTGCTCCGTTCGTGAGAGAGACCGCCACGAAAGAGCGGGAAGACGTCCGAAGCGCACACGAGCGGCGCAAGAGCTCCAGTGTCCCGGACACAGCGGTACCGGTGCGTCTGAAGTCGCCTCGCTCCTTTGTGCGCAAGATAAAAGGTGCGGGCGTGTGTACTGTGTGTGGGCTTCGCTCTGCGGTGTGTCAGGACTCGGATCTCACAGTGTCCATCTCGACTGCGTCCCACAGACCTCTCTGCACCCAAACCCAAGTCGAAGGCAGCTGCCACCCCCAGTTCTAGCTCTAGCTGTGAGCTAAGTTGTGTGGACCTGCCGCAGGGTGGCAGGTCCACGCAGCTGGCGCGCTTTCACCGCTCCTTGGCGCTGAGCGCTGCCGAAGAGCCCGCGAACGAGCCCAATGCGAAGGCCAGTGTCAAGGCGGAGGCGGACGCTATAGCGACCAGAACCCGCCGTCGTGCACGTCTCGAGCCGCAAACAGACCGTAGTGATGGCGAAGATGGGACGGCGGAGTTGGCGCTGATGAAAACCGAGGACGAGGAGATGCTCGACGAGCTCGATGAGCTCCCGTCAGTGGACGAATTGCTCGCAGAGATCGCCGACGACATTGTACTGACGAGTGCGACTGATGGCGGAGACGCATCCCTAGAGCCAGCACCGACGGACGCAGGCTCGAGTTTCTCGGACGGACTGAGAGGCGAGGACAAGCACGCACAGGAGAGCGGCGCGGCGGCCGGAGACTCGCTGCCGCCATCAGCAGTGAGGCAAGCGGCTAGTCTGCTACCTCGTCGCGTGAGTGCCATTGTAGGCGACGAGGACGGTCCGCCAACCGGAGCAAAGTCCGGCGGATGGGCGTCGCCAGTGCCCGCGCTCGACATCAATGATCTGCTCGCATGCTTCGACGACGACGACGACGACGACGAAGAGAAGGAGAAGGAGAATAGCGACACGAACCAAGGGTTGACGGCACTTACAGTCGACGACGAAGTCAATGAGAACGGCGACAAGCAGAACCACGGGCCGACGGTACTTATAGTCGAGGAAGAGAAGGAGAAGGGCGAGAAACGCCAATGGCCGACGACAGTGACAATTGAGGAGGAGGAGAAGGAGAACGACGACAAGGACCACGGACCTCCGACACTTACAGTCGAGAAGGAGAGCGACAGGAGCGACAAGAGCGACAAGAGCGACGAGGGTGGCGTGAGCGACGAGTGTGACGTGACTGCGCTCGAGTGCGAGGCGAAGCGTGGCGAATCACCGCCACCTCGACGCATGTGGCGACGCGAAGGAATGCCATTTGCCGCCCCACCAGCAAGCTACACGTTCACTGGAGCAGGTCGGCGGCGCGTTGGAGAGCAGACGAAGAAGCGGCCGCTCGGGTCGCTGGTGGCGCTACCGGCTTCGCAGCTGCGCGAGAGCGCGGGCAAAGCTCTCGATGCCCACGACGCCACTGCTGTCGACTCGCCGTCGGTGCTCCAGTGCAGTTGCGTCGCCAGTGACGACGTCCGAGCGAGTGACGTCTTTTGCTCGAGTGAGTGGCTGGCTGGGGGGTTGCGGCAGCTGCTGGGGACGTCGGGGGAAGCGTCTATGGCGCTCTGCGAGCCCGCAAAATGGCGGGAGTGATCCAACCAACACTCAGTCGTACTCGTACCGGTACTTGTTCCAGTTCAGATCTGTAGATCGTTATTTGCACGAAACTTTTCCTGTGAAGTTAATAACATTTTCCGTCGTGAACGGTGTGATGGGTGAGTGAGTCAATTGATCTCCAACAGCTTCACATCGCAATGAGCCGCTTCGTGCATCATCAGCCGCCGGCGTCCGCGTCCAGCAGCAGCGGCTCGGACCCCGACTCGAGCGCAGACGACGCACGACCCAAAGCGCCTACACGCCGTCGTACAAAGCACGCGACGCCAGCGCCACGCGTACTGTCAATCACGCTCACGATCGGCGATTGGCTCGGTGCGTGTGAGCGTAGTCGCCGCTTGCATGGAACGGACGGACGGATTGACTCACTGGCGGTGGAATCAGACGTGTTGGACTATGTCGGCGTCTGGAATGTGGCGCAGGTGCTGAGCATTCCGTCTTCAAACTCGGTGCGTAGAACGGGGACGCGTAAGCTCAGACGACAGTAACGACAAGGGACGAGGTGGCTGACATGGACGTGCACCAGGTGGAAGTGCGCTACGATGGGTGGGAAAGCCAGTACAACGAAGTGGTGCCGCTCAACAGCGACCGCGTGGCGCCGTTCCACACGTACACGTGGTCCGTCAAGTGCTGGGCCAAGTACGCGAACTGGCCCTGGTGGCCTGCAGTCGTGACTCTGCGGACACCCGGCACGGAGGCAGGGCGTGAGAACCTCCAGCGTGTAAAGAACCTCTACGTCGACTTTCTCGACCACAAGAACTTTGTCGACCGCTGTCGGTGCGTCTGTCGGCCACAGCTATCCCTACTCACTACTACTAGTGCAAGCTGAAGGAGTCACTGACGGACGGACTGATCCCCAGGTGCTGGATCCACAAGCGCGACGTCGTGTCGTTTGAAGCGAACTTTGATCTCTTACGCAAGCGCACGACTGGCGCGGACTTTGAAAGCGCTCTCCAGCGCGTCTTGAAAGCCGCAGCGATGGTCAAGTTCCCGACGTTTGTACAGGGAACGTTGCCGCACCAGTACGCTACGTCCCTGGCTGTCCCAGTAAAGAAGATGAAGAAGGCGACAGGGAACGCCATGTGGCTCAAGGACTTTGCGAGCAACCGTGCGCGTCACAACCGCATGTATGGCCACGAAAGCGTCGACAGCGCGACAGCTGGCGACGACGACGGCGCAGACGAAGTCGCGGTGCTGCTTGAGCGCCAGGAGCGACTCGCACGCACGCTACGAGGTGCAAAGAAGCGGCGACGTTCGCAGCCGACACCCCGACAACGCGCGTCGACAGCGCGGGTGTCGCCAAAGGTGCTGCCACCGTCGCGTGTCGCACCGCCGCCAGTTGCGAGGAGCCCCAGCGTCCCGAATATGATTGTGAACAACGACGACGTGATTGTCGTGGACGACGACGACGACGAGGACGATGAGAACGACGAGAACGACGAGGAGGCGGGGAATGTCGAAGTGAGCGTGTCGCGGCGTCGGAAGCGACCGCGACGGGTGACGCGAAGCACGACGCCGACACGGACGCGTCCTCACCGTCTCATACTCTCGAGCGGTGGTGAGGATGACGACGTTGAGGAGGAGGAAGAGACAGAGGCGGACGCGCGAGACGTCGGGGGCGTACTGGACGACAAACGACAGCGTGTAACGCGACGAGCCCGTGGTGACAGACCACGTAAGAGCGTCGCCTTTGCAGTGACACGGGCGAAGCGACTCGACTTCTCAAGCTCAGAAGACGACGACGATGACCACGAAGGCGACGCGCAGGACGACGAAGTGGAGGAACCGGATCGCGGCTTCTCGCCGGACGCGGACGGTGCCGGCGAACGAGACGATGGTGAGGAGGAGGATCTGATGGAGTCGATTCGTGTGTCGTCGCCAGCGTTTTCTCCGCTCGGTGAGGCTCAGAGTACGACGTTGTTTGGTGTAGACGAGCGTTTGTGTGTGCTAATGTCCGTGTCGGCTATGCAGATCCGATAGAGCGACACAGCGAGCAAGTCGACACGACAATGGCGACAACCGCGTGGACCGTCAAGACGGAGCCAGCACCTGGTATGCTTGCCTTACGTCGTTGTGTGCGTGTGAGAGAGTCCCAAGTGTGTGTGTGTCCTCATCCGTCAGTTGTTCCTTCTCGTCGTCGTGTTGAAGAACCCGAGCACGAGTCGCCACCGTTCGACACGCGTCCGTCGGATCGACGCAAAGCGAGTGCGACACGCGCGTCGCCTGTGAAGCGCCAACGCCCCCGGTCTCGCGAAAGGTCAGTCGACCGCGACAGACCGCGAGTGGCGCCGTCGACGTTGCGTGTGTCGCCCACGCGGCGCTCTGGGAAGCGCAAACCGACGCGGAGCTTGAAGGAGACGCGCATTGAGCAGACGCAGAAGGAGCTGTTGAAACAGGACGCCAAGGACCAGAAGTGCCGAGACGACTCGGTGCTGACACAGCAAGCGGCGCGGCGTGTACTCAGCAACCTGCGGCGGTCGCAGGGATCAGCAGGTGGGTGGGAGAGTTCGTCTTGCTGACGAAGGACTATACGACTGTGATGGGTTGAAACTCATCCTTCTCTCTCTGTGTGTATATGTGTGTGAAGCTGTCGATGCGAAGAAGCGTGTCACTTCGGTGCCAACGCTCGGCGTGTATGCGGGTCTCAACCTCACGAGCGGCAAGAGGGCGACACAGAGCACGTCGAGTTCGCCACTGCGTACGTTGTTCAGTGTGTCGCATGCACACTGAGCATTTGAACGCGTACGAATGGCCTGAACCACTCAGTGGGCTGGTTGTTGTGCAGTCGCAGGAACCGACAGCAGTGCAGCTGCCAGATCCGCTCTTGGAAGCGCGTTCCCAGGCATCCCGAGCAGCGACGACAGTAGTGAGCGTCGTGGTTGTCGCGTCCGAGAGCGGCTGGTCGCTCGGAAGCGTGCGCCGAGAACGCCGACGAAGCTCACGGAGCGTCGTCCGCCGAGTCCCGACACTCACTCGGACGACACTGCCGACGACCCGGACGTGGTGGTGCTCCCACGCCGCCGTCGGTTCTGCATGATGCGCGCCACGACACAAGGTACAAGCTGGTCTGTCGTGGTGTAGCGCTACGAGCGTCGATCCCATGTGCTGACGACCTCGTACCGATCATTCTGTCGTCTCTCGCTAGTCGAAGCAGCGCTCGCTGCGCAGAAGAAGATGCAAGCGCTTCAGTTACAACAACAGGACGAGCGCGTGGTCGCTGCACTCGCTCCGAACAAGTTTGCGTCGCCAGCTCCAGCGAGCACCATGCCGCTGAGCGAAGTCCAGCTCCCAGTCTTTGGCCGCGCCGGCGAGCTGTCGCACTCGATGCTGCGTGTCGCAGACACGGGGACGCTGCCATTGCAGCTAAGTAGTGCGGTGTCGGAGAACGAAGACGACGGCGATGACGACGCCAGTAGCGGCTCGCCGGTCTTTAGCTCAAGCGCCGACTTCTCGATCAAGAGCTGGCTCCAGCGGCTGGCCTGAAGGCTGTCTAGGGTCTGTGTGTGTGTCGTGGTTTGCTATAAATGGTCCACAGTCGTTGTTATGCTTGCTTCTCTCACTTCAGAGTCCGCCTCTTGATGATGAGAGGCACCACCCAAGAACATGGACTTGGTCAGCAGCAGCCGCAGCCACCCACTCGATGGCCGCTGTACGCAGTGCGCCAGCCGCCGCTTGTGCAGCCGCTCGAGACGTCGCCGTTCCTCGAGCGAACGCGCGTACTGTTCGGTGTGCGCGACCTCGGGCACGAGTGGGTGACGCTCTTTCAAGCGATCGCCACAGCCAACGGCGGCTACAGTACGAGTATGAAGCTCGCGATTCCCGAGACGATTCTCCTGAGCCCGAGCGGGTTCGTTCATTCTGCTGCTCTTTTGCAGTTCTTCCCACTGCGTACTACGATACGCATTCGCTGCCGACACCCACATCTTCACTCACGCTGGTTCACAGTCTGCCCAGCATGTGGTACTCGACGAGTGCGTCGTCACATGTGAGGCCCCAGAACCTCACGGTGCGGTGTCGTTCAGACGAGGTTAAGAACGTCGCATGTCGCCGCGGTACCACATTGTCACTCACATATGAGGCGTCGACTTGGTTCCAGCGTGTGACGCCTCGTTCGATTTTCGACGCGCTCCTGACGACTGCCAGCCGTGGCCACTCGGTCCCGACGGGGAACCGCACCGTGGCACTGTGTCGAGTCGGTTTCGACGTCGAGACCCTCACGCTCTGTCAGCTCAAGGTGGGTGCGACACGAGACAGAGCACAAGAGTGCCCCTCGTGCTCCTTGGTCACTACTCTCAGACGCGCTCGTACTGTACGTGCGCTGTGTGCGGCTAGGCGTTCGTGGCCGAGATGGAGCACCCGCGAGTCCTCGCACCTCGACAAGATAGACAAGAGGGCGGTGACGACAGCGACAACGACAGTAGCGTCGCTGACCGACGACGGAGCGGCGACGCAGCGACGGCCCTGCGACTCCGAGCCTTCTGCTTGCAGCAGGTCATTGAGCGTGAGTGCGACGCTCTGTTCCTTGTGTTGTGGCGATGCAAACGCCGCAGCCACGCTGCGTCTCGGCGCGACAACTTGTCGGACGACGAGTCTGCGCACAGTGTCACTAAACGGCCACGGCCGCTGTTCTCGAGCGACGTCTCGTGCAAGTGCGACGTGTTTCTCTACCAGCAACCGCTGCGACGCACACACCAGCGAGCCGACAGCGACGGTGTCGATGAGTCCGACGACGACAGCGACGATACAGTGGAGAACGTGCTGACAGCAGGTGACGCTGCGACTGCTGTCGTCGGCCACGACGGCAAACCCCATGTGACGCTCCTACATCTTAACCTCGAGTCTCCGACGCTCCTCAAAGACACACTGTGCGCACACGGCTTCGCGTCGGACACCATCGTGTCGCAGCTGGGTCACATGAAGCTGGCGGCATCCGAAATCCTCAACCGCGTGAACCGAGGGCTGCACACGCGACAAGCGTGCGGTGCGTGCGTGTCAGCCGCTCAGCTCCTGTCCGCTCTCCCCCATTGCCTCACTGGTGTCGTCGTCGTCTGTCGATCGTAGGAATTGCGTGCGAGTTCTTTGTCAGCGCGCAGGACAAGCGCGTGTACTTCTCAGCGCTCGCTGGGACTCACTGGGAGAACGCTTTGCCGTCCTGGGAGTCGTTACGACATGTCGACCCGACATCGAGCGCCATCGCTACGTTCCTGGCCGCCAGGCGGTCAGCGAAACACTCGTCCGTGCGACCCTGGGGCTCTTCCAGTGCGCTGTCGCCGTCAGATCCGTTTCGCGAAGCCGACGCTGACGCTGCACTGCGCTTGTTCAACGAGCTCAACCCGCGCTTCCCGTCGGTGCACTCGCCGCTCGTGAGCGAGCAACAGTGGCGCTTCCAGTCGCCGCTGCTCCCACCAGACGTTGCACCACGGTACATTGGTGCCCAAGTGCCCAAGAGCTTTCGCGACGGCAAGTTCCATGCACTCTTGACAGCGACGCAGGCCGACTCGGTGACCCGACTCCACTTGTCCCCACGGCCGCCGGCGACGGTCCTCCAGCACCCGCTGTCGAAACGGTTTGCAAAGCTCGAGACGCTTGCGAATTGCGGCTCGAGCGTGAGTGGGAGAGGCTTTAGTCCTCCGCACTCGCCTAGAGCGTACGCCAAGCGAGAGACAGCGACCCTCGAATCTGGTGACGAGTAGCCTAGCAACCCAGGGCCCGAGCAGCTATCGACACGTGAAGGGGGGAGGAATGGTATTCACGAAGATAGCTGCTCCCTCTCGCTCGCTCCCGCTCCCTCATGCTTGCTCTAGCTGGAGCAGCTTCTGCTTGAGTCCGTGCATGAGCCAGCTCTGGATCTTCCACGGCGCGTTGTCGACTTCGTAGCGCGAGCCTCCCGTCCAAAAGCGGGCGTCTGCGTCCCAGTCACCGCGAGCGCTGAGGCCAAGGATCGGGACAGTAGAGCCACTTGTGCCGACAGCAGTCGCGGGTCGTTGAAGCCGTCCTCCCTCTTCCCGACCAGTGTCGTTCAGGTCGAGGAGGATGGATGAACTCACTCGCGGCGACTTCCGACGGTGCAGTGGCGTCGACGGCGAACCAGCAATGCGCGGCTTCCGGACTGGCGTCCCAGCGTCCTTCGCACCGACGGTGGCAGACACTGGCGACGGACCGAGCAGCTCTGGTGACGCTGCGATCAAGTAGATCTGCGACTCGGACGTCGGCGTCCAGTCCTCCACCTGCGGTACTTCCCAGCGGCTCGGAGGCGACGTCGAAGGCGGGGCACACGCGCTCTCCACACTGCGAGCACTCGGTGGCGCTGGCGGTGCATCGTCGTCGTCGTCGTCTTCGAGCGTCAAGACGATTGGCGTCTCCGAGACGTCGGCTTCGTACGTGCGCGCAGAGGCGGCGACAGTGCGCCGGGTCCCTCGTGTGAGCGACGACGCTGGGCGGCTGCGCTCGAGCTCCTGTCGGCCCGTCACAGCTGGCGTGGACTTCAGGAGCTGCTCAATTACTGGACGTGTCGAGCCCACCATCCCAGCCAGACCCGACGACCGACCGACCGACACACACGCACCACGAGCACACGAGAGCAAACAAACAAGGCACTGTATCAACAGGAGAGCGAGCGAAAGAGCCATCGAAAGCTGGGTCCGCGCCTTCCTCCCGACAGCGCAAGACTGGCGTCGTGGTCGTCCTTCTCGTCCCACCCTCTCCTCCGACTGTCCTCTCACGGGGCTCGAGAGGCAGCCGAGAGGAGAGCCGACCGAGTGACCGAGTGACCAAGTGAACGAGTGACTGAGTGGCAGCGCGGACTCGCAGCGCATGTTGAGTGCAAAATCGTTAACCTTTCACGCGCTTCTGCGCGTTCCGCCGCGTGTTCGCGCGCGTCGGGAGCTTCCGCTTCTGCGGCGCCGGGCGACTCGACCGCCGGCCTCTCGCCGACTCGGCCGCCTCTTCTTCCTCTTCCTCTTCTTCTTCTTCGTCTTCTTCTTGTTCGCCACCAGATGCTTCATCCTCTTCCACCTCCTCGCTCTCAGCTGCCAAGCACACACCCACATAGCTCCCATCAACACCGTCTCTTCTCTTCTCTCTTCTCTCCTCCACGTCACCAAGAGCGACGAACCTCCGTGCGCCTCCGCCGCCCCGTCCGCGTCGTCGTTCGCTACCGCCTTGGCACTAGCGCGCGGCTTCTTCCCGCCACTGGGCTTCTTGTCGCCGTTCTTGGCTTTCGCCTTGAGCTTCGCGGCAGCTTCAAAGCCGTAGAGCTCCGCGTAGCGGTCGCTGAACGCCGTGTACGCCGCAAACCACTCTTTGTCGCCGAGCTTCTGCTTGTGCGCGACGAGCGCAAGCGGCGACTTGCTCGAGTACTCGATCGGGAGCGTGCCCGAGCCGACAAAGAGCAGTGGCGAGCTGCTCGCGAGCGCCCGTTGCGTGCTCTCGATAAACTTGTGGAAGCTCTTGCCTACGTTCTTGGCCGCGCGCTCTTCGAACGCGTCGTCAAACGACACGACGCTCTTGCGCTGCATCCAGCAGCTATGAAATGGCCACGGACGTGGTCGTCAGCCAATGAAGACGAAGTAGTCACGGACTAGTACAAGCGACGTACCGCGAACGCTTGTCCTCTTCGAACGAGTCGAAGAACTCGACGTACACCTTGGTCTCTGCTGCCAGCGCTTCCACTGCACCGCGTTTCGTTGGCGCTCGCAGCACGACCTGGCGCACACGTGTTCACCTTGTAAGTCTCGCTCTCGCCCTCACTCTCAGCCACAGACACACACTCTATAGCCCTCTAGAGAGACGTACGAATGCTGGCCACCACGGCCACTTGGTGAGCTTCGCCCAGCACTTTTTCACGATTGTAAACATGTGCAGCGGCGCCAGGCGCTGCTCCGAGACGGCCACCCACTCGTTGTACTCGTCGCCCCAGCCGTCGTACTTGATCTCCGCCTACGGAATGGAGAGCGTGGCATTCACCCTCACAATTCGTCAGGTGCGTCACGTACGTTGCTGTCACTATACACCCTGCGCCTACGGAACGCACCAGCTCGTCATCCTTGTCGTCGTCTTTCGCGACGTCCACGACGCGGCCAGTGTTCCAAATGCCCTCGTTGTCCAGCACGTCTGTAGAGCCGTTAGTGTGTGGCGCAAGTGGACTAGGCGCGAGTGAGCAAGAGACAGGGCAAGTGCGCACCGAGACGGAGACCGATAGCCAGTGGGATGCGGTCGCGCGCCATTATTGTCGAGATTGCTTCCTGGTGGTCGTGGTCGAGCGAAGAAGGGAGCGTAACTGGCGTTGAGGCGAGGTGGCCCGAGATCTCCCTCGTTTTTTTCGCGCTCAAATGTCGAATGCAAAAGAGCAAAAGATGGGTACTCAACTCGCTTCTATTCACCTGCGACTTCTCCCATACTTAAGATTGTACACGATTCTCACATCTCTAATAGCTCTCTCGACGTGGCGCGGCGCATGGCCTCCGAGGCAACCGCCACGTCACGCCACCTGCAGCTGCAGCACACTCTCCGGCGCTGACTCTTTTGTCGCACCTGCGCTCGTCTCACTCATCTCACTCGTTGCTGCTGCTTGGTCGCCCTCGCTTTGCGCTGCCCACCACCGCGCAGTCTCCTCGAGCAGCGGGAAGAAGTGCGGTCGGTGGAAGCGTTTCGGCGCTTTCGCAAGCGCAGCAGGCGCAGTTCTCCTAAATGTGAGTGGTGGTAGCCGATTATGCGCTTCGGTACTCGTGCCGCTTGAGCCCCACGACAGTAGAGCACGGAGCGATACAAGCGCGCCACCGTTCGCTTCCTCTGCGTTGTTGCCCTTGTCGTCTCCTCCGTGGCGATTCCGCTCCGCAGCTTGGCGCCGCCGTCGCCGTCGCCGCCGCTGGGCGACGATGAGCGAGAGTGTCTCCTCGCGCGCGTCACCTTGCACGTCGGCTGTTTGGCGCACGCTGTCGGCGCCGTCGTCTTCATCACTGCTACTGTCGCTGTCGTCTCCATCGTGCGCTCTTTGTCGCCTCTTGCAGAGGACGACGCCCAGCAGCAACAACAAGAAGAAGAGCAGCGCGACTGGTAGCAGCCAAAGCGCGAGGGCGGCCGCCATTCGCCCGCTGCTGTGAGCGCGCCTTGTGTGTAGGCCGTCCCGAATTTCAGAGAGCGTGGAGAAGTATCAGGCAAAAAAGCGACCAGAAGGCTGTGATACCAGCATCATCTGCACACAATGCCATTGCCAATGATACTGTTGCTGTTGCTGTCGTGGGACGAGATGACGGCGCTCGTTCGTGCGGATCCACGTCGTACCCACACGAGCTCACTGGTTGTGGTCGCCTTGGATGGATGGCGGTCGCTGCAGTATCGCCCGTGGCGATCCGTAATGGCATGAAAGCGTTGCGGGAACTGGTGGAGCGTGTTGGTTCCCGGATTTGAGAGCCACGACCTTCGCGTGCACTTTATTTGCTCACCTAGCGCACGCCATGGGAGGAACGAACCTGCTCGCACTCGCCTGAAGGGACTGAAGCGAGCGCTTCAGTGAGATCCCGCAGTGCGTGCGAGCAGAGTTGACCAATATCCGATCCAAAACAGGCTGCTCGGGGCACCGCGCGCGATGACGACCAGACGAAGAGGTGTCGAGAATGGGAGGTCGCGCTCGCACTCACGTGCGCTTGTGCAACTCTGCGGCTTGATTGAATGGACCTGAAGGTCCTGAAGGGTCCCTTGGTGCTCGTGCTGGTTGCTGCTGGTTGCGTCAGCGATCCGACCCTTGCAGCGGCGAGGTGGGTGGGTGGTGGCAAGGAAGCAAAGAGCGCGAGGCTCGCTCGATGCGCGATCTTTCGCAGCGTGCCATACTGTAGAGCGTGAGGGGAGGTACAGTGCTGTGCTGTGCGCGTATTCACGTGCGGATGGTGTCTTGACAGTTCATTTGGCAGTCAACACTTTGAGGACTCGTCATGGCGGTCACGACGTTGACATGTCCCGGAGGACGTCGGATCCGCTTGGTCAGGCGATACAGATAGGCCGTCATCGAACAAAACATAACCAGCATATTGAACCAGTCGCGGTTCTGGTTGGTTGATTTGCGGCAGTTGGTCGTGGTGGGTGGATCGGCAGCACGATCTGGTGGGTGGCAACGGGCGGGCGGGCGGGTGCTCAGCTTCAAGCTGCCAGCAGCTCAGTTTGAGCGGGACATGACGAGCACGACAAGTGGCAACTAACCGACTCGGAGTGTGTTATAAATTATGACGGACTAAATACTATCGACGCCACAGCTTCAGATGCTGCAGCAGTTGGCACGTTCCATGCCCACGGCGGTTGATGGCGCAGTGCGACGCAGTCACGCACTCGCCACTTTCCCGGACGCTCGGAAAAGATTTGTGCGCCTTCAGATCTCGAGATCGAACATGAGGTCGCCGAGTCCCTCGAGCTCTGCCTCTTCTTCCTCGGTCAGCTGCTCGAACGCGCACTCGCTGCCGCAGCGACACTCGTCGCTCTCGTCTTCCCATCCTTGAAACGCGGTTGTCCTGGCGGGGATCACCATCGGGCTCGTGGTAGAGCGCTGCTCTCCAGACGTAATGGGTAGCGGCGGCCGCGCGTGGACGCCACACGGCGACACACCCAACGTCTGCTGCTGTAGCCGCGCGACGCGCTGGCGGAACGCGCTGCTCGCCTTCATGCCCTTCCGTGCCATGTACGCTTCGAGGCGCGACTGGTGGTCGCGCAGAGGTGTGCCGCTGCCACGGTCCGACTCGCAGTCGGTCTCTTCCTGGGAAGACGCGACCGAGTCGGCGCTGCCGAGCGACGGCTGCTTGAAGGCCGTGGTGGTGCTGCTGGTTGTGGTCCACGCTGGTAAGCTCTGCGTCTGCTGCGCCATGGTTGTGGTGTGTGTGTATAGCCGCGAAGGGTGGAGGAGGCAGCAAGACGTGTGCACGCTGCTTGGGCTTTGCTTCGACAATTGCAGAATGAACCGGCACCTCGCAACTGCAAGCACGAACAATTTGAGCTCCACAATCTGTACTGTTTTAACATGCGCATTTTTTCGACTTTTTGGTTGCAGTCGGGA
Source organism: Globisporangium uncinulatum (assembly GCA_023333755.1). Taxonomy (NCBI): domain Eukaryota; phylum Oomycota; class Peronosporomycetes; order Pythiales; family Pythiaceae; genus Globisporangium; species Globisporangium uncinulatum. The sequence goes on from JAASFJ010000858.1 coordinate 14,442, forward strand.
TTTTCCTTGGTGGAAAACGCATCTTCGTTTGGGATTCGTGGGTGCTGATTGGCTGGCGCAGTCACTTGCGCATGTAAAGCGGACTTGTGCGGAGCGGCTTTGTACTCGTGTGGTCCTTGAATTTGATGGAGCAAGTCATGAAATTGCAGAAGAACCTGTGGGCTTTGCATCTTGGCTTGAGAACGCACACCGCCAGATGGCGAGATTCGACACCACACTCACACGCTGAAGAACTCGCTGTTGCCTTCGCTTATTCAGTGCATAGTGAACATACTGGTGCTCTGCTGC
>JAASFJ010000859.1:0-14727 GCA_023333755.1 Globisporangium uncinulatum
GCTCGAGCTTCGACCGAAGACCCGCGACAACAGCCGACAGCTCGTTGTTCGACCGCTGCGACGCCGACAGACTGTCGTTCAGCTCGCGCTCGGTTGTCGTCGACGCCTCAAGCGCACGTACGCTCGCCGACAGTTTGTCGTTCAGCTCAGCGATCTCTGTCGAGGCCGCCTGTCGCTCCGCCTCTGACTGCACACTCTGCTGCTTCAACTCGGACGAACGCTTCTCAAGCTGTTGCTTCAGTGTGGAGCGAGCCACCTCTTCCTCGCGAGCTGCCTGTTCCACATGCTCGAGCTTCGACCGAAGACCCGCGACAACAGCCGACAGCTCGTTGTTCGACCGCTGCGACGCCGACAGACTGTCGTTCAGCTCGCGCTCGGTTGTCGTCGACGCCTCAAGCGCACGTACGCTCGCCGACAGTCTGTCGTTCAGTTCAGCGATCTCTGTCGCCGCCGTTTGGGTCGTCTCTGCCACCGCCGTTGCGTGCGCTTCCTGTAGCCGCGCGACCGCAACTCTGTGCTCTTCAGACGCCGTGACGAGCTCCTCTTGCGCACACGCCAGCTCATCAGTCAGCACCTCTTCTCGGCTCCTTGCAGTGCCAAGCTGCTGCGTGAGCTCCGCTTGGCTTTGCTCCAGCGTCGCGATTGCCTGCTCGCGGTTCACAAGCTCCGCGTTCAGCTGCTCGAGCGTGTGACGTTCGTCGTGCATCGCTTGCACGAGGCGATCCGTCTCTGTCGCAGCGTCGGCCAGCGCGCTCTTGAGCTCCGTCACTTCGTTCGCACGCTCTGTCGCCTGCTGTCGCGCGGCCCCCAAGTCGCGCTCGAGAACTGCGCACTGGCCGTCGAACGCTTCCTCGAGCGCCAGCTTTGCACTCTCGACACTGCGGAGTTCGACGTCGTGCGCACGCTGCAGCTCTGTCGTCTGTCGCGCGAACGCCTCGAACTCTGTCGCGTGCGCCGTTTCGAGCGTCGCGACAGCTTTGTCGTGCGCGTCCGACGCCGCTGCACTCTGTGCGCGCTCTGTCGCGAGCTCCTCCTCCAGCGCGTGTTCGCGGACCGTCGCAGCGCTCAGCTGTGTCGTTAACGCCACGACGTCTGTTTCGAGTCGGTCGCAGCGGTGCGTCCGTTCTGCTTCGCTCTGCTCTAGCGCTGCGAGTGCAGCAGTTTGCTCACTGGCTGCTGCACGCAACTGCTCGCGCTCGCGTACCAAGTCGTCCCGTGTCGCTTCCAACGCTGCGATCTTCTGTCTGTGGCGTTCAAGCGCTGCCTGCTGCTCGTCGTGCACTTGTTGCTGCTCACGGATCTGCTGCGCCAGCTCCGCAGCAGTCGCCTCAGCACTCGTGAGGTCCCTCTGCAGCACGCTCGTGTCGTTCTCAAGCTGAGCGACACGGTGCTCCGCAGCGTCCAGACTGCTGCGCGTGTGTTCATAGTCGCGTTCGAGAGCGGCGGCGGCGCTCTCGAGCGTACGCACACGGTCCTCATGCGTCCGCTCGACCTCAGCTGCCTGGTCCGCTGCATTCTGCGCCGCTGTCTCGAAACGACGCGCCAGCTCTGCGAGCTCCTCTCTCTTTTCCTCAAGCGCGACACGGTGTTCGCGTTCCATCGCTGTCTGAACAGCACTCGCTTGCGCACGCTCTTGCTCGCGTTCAAACGCGTCCTGTCGGCTCTGTCGCGCCAGCTGCTCGTCTCGTGCCGCGACGTCCAAAGTCAGCGTGTCGACCTGTGCCGACAGCGCACGCACGTCGCCTGCGAGCGTGTCGCGTTCATCGCGCAGCTCCGACGCAGCCGCCGCTTCGACGCGGAGCTTGTGTTCGAGCTGTTGCTGAGTCGTGCGTGCGTCCGCGAGCGTTACGTCGAGCGTGAGCCGCACACTCGCGAGCTCGTGGCTCACCTGCACGCGCGTGACGTCGTGCTGCTGTCGTTCGACCGTGAGCGCATTGCCGACTTGCACGCGCGCGTCCTCTGCCTGTCGCAGCAGTCGCGCACAGTCTTGGAGCCGAATGTCGCGCTCTGTCACCTGGATGCTCCACGCTGCCTCCTTTTGCTTCATCGCCAGCAGCTCGAGCGCAGCTTCGTGGGCCTTGGCCGCTGCTGCGTCCCGTGCTGCCAGTGCTGTCGTCGCTCTCGCTGTCAGCGCGTATGCCTGTGTCGCCATCGCTTCACGCAGCTCCACGATGCGACTGTCGCTCTCTTTCAGTGCCTGTCGAACGGCGGCGGCGTCGTCAGCACTGTCGTCACTGGTCGTCAGCGTTGAGACGCGCGCGAGACGGTCCTGGAGCTCGTGTTTGTCGCGGACGACGCTCGCGAGCTGCTTCGTGAGCGCGTGCAGCATGAGGTTCAAGCGCTCGACCTCGTTCTCAGCGTACCCACGATCACGGCCGTCGGCCTGGTGTTCAGCAATCCGTCGCTGCTGGAGCTCGTCCTGGAGCTCGGCGTAGCTCTCTTCGAGCTCTTCGTACTTGACGCGCCACTCGATCGCGTCTACAGACGGTTCATAGTCCACCACGCCGTCCTTCTCGAGCTCGTCCGAGGCGACAGTACTACTACTGCTCGTACTGGGTCGGTGCTGTCGGAGCCGCGCGAGCATCCGCAAGTGCGTGATTGTCCGCTTCATCTCGGCTCCGAGGGCTTTCAGGTGCTCTTCCTGGAGCTTGAGACGCTCCGTCGAGCGCTTGAGCTGTCCGTTCTTCTCGACCGACGCTGCGAACGCGGCTTCCAAGTCGCGGAACCGACTGTCGGTCGCTGGGTCGCACGGAGCGACCAGCGACAGCGACGACGACCCCAACACTGCCGGCTCCGCGACAACGAGCGGCGCCTGTGGGACGACACTGCACTGCGTCGTCTCGTGGAGCTGCCGTCGCAGGCGCTGGATTTCTTCCTGGAGCACAAGGACGCTCCCCGTCGAGTCTTCGTTGATCACGGCGTTGTTCCGAATGAGCTTCGCGCGCTGAGCAAACTTGAGCGTCGAGAGCGTCTCGTGGCTCGAGTCTTCCGCAGGCGACACGGTCGCAATCATCGACGTCTTGGAGTTCCCACCCAGCGAGTCTTTGAGCAAGAACGTGAGCTTCGAGTCCCGGTAGTGGACGTGCCGGGCTTTGCCTGCGGACTGCTCGACGAGCCCCATGATGACGTTCCCAAGCGCTGAGAGCGACTTGTTGATGCTCCCGGCTTCTTTCAACCGCTCGCCGGCTGCTTCTGTGCGTCGCTGGCGCTCGGAGCCTGCGAGGTCCACGAGGTTGAACCGCGACGAGCGTACGCGCGTGACACCGTCGGCAGTCGTCTCGCGTGACTGGATCTGGAGCATAAACACACTGTGCGAGCGGCTACTCTCGCGGTTCATCGCTGTTTGCCCCACCCGCCGGTTCTGCGCGCCGACTGCCATGAGCTGGGCGGCTTGCGCAGCGCTCGTGACGACCGTCTCAACGAGCCCGTCGACAAAGACCCCTTTCCGGCCGTTCTCTCGCAGTGCGAGGCCAGTCGCGTCCTTTGGGCCGCTCCCGCCGCCGTCGAGCAGGTCATAGACGCGCTCGTTGTAGATTTCAAGGAAGGAGCACGCGAACGTGTGCTCTACGCTGTTGCTATGGCTGCTGGCGGCAGCAGCGCCGTTAAAGAGGAAGTCAAACACACGCGGGACGAGACCGCGGAGTTCGTGCGCGTCTTCCGCGATCACGTGGTCCGGGCCCTGCATTGTAAACGTCTTGCCCGAGCCGGTTTGGCCGTACGCAAAGATCGTGCCGTTGTAGCCTTCGAGACACGCGCGCGTGATTGGCGCGCCTGCAGCTGCGAACACGTCGTGCTGTGCTGAGTGCTCGCTGAACGCACGGTCGAATGTGAACGTGCGCGCGGCTGCGTGGCGACTCGCGAGCACGACGCTGCGCGCATCCGGCAACACGGACACGCACGCGCTCTTGGCGAACGCGCCCTCGCGTTCGTTCGGCGGCCGCACGCGGCAGAACACTTGCACGTTCGTGTCGTCGTCGGCCATCGGTCCGAGTGGGACGCTTCCAGGTTGTGGCCGCGACGGGTTTCAAATTCAAAATGGCGACTTTAGGCGCGCAAAAAGTATCAATATGTTCTTCAGATACCAATATTTCAATACTTTGGTATCGGAGAGGAGTATCAAACTTCGCCACCAGCAGTCTCGCGTGGTGGACGAGCTGAGCTCGTGCACGTGCCGGACGCCGCCACTGCCACTGCCACTGCCACCACCACCACCACCATGTCGAACATTTACATCACGGAGCCCAACACAGAGGGCAAAGTGCTGCTGCACACGTCGTTCGGAGACCTCGACGTGGAGCTCTGGCCGCAGCAAGCGCCGAAAGCCTGCCGCAACTTTGTGCAGCTCTGCTTGGAAGGCGTGCGTGCGTGTGAACATGATGCGTTGTGTCTCTTCCTGCAAAGGCCACTGGCATGGCTGACTGTAAGGACGATTTTACGCTCTCTCTCTCTCTCTCTCTCGTGTGCTACTGTATTCCATTCCAGTACTATGACGACACGATCTTCCACCGCATCATTGCTGGCTTCATGGTCCAAGGCGGGGACCCGACCGGCACGGGCAGCGGTGGCGAGAGTGTGTTCCCAACCGACGCATTCGCAGACGAGTTCCACTCGCGCCTGCGCTTCACGCACCGTGGCTTGCTCGCGATGGCGAACGAGAACACGCCGAACTCGAACCACTCGCAGTTCTTCTTTACGCTCGACGCGTGCGAGTTCCTCAACCAGAAGCACACGATCTTCGGCAAAGTGCGTATTGAGTAGCGAGTGTTGAGTGTTAAGTACGGAATTGGCGGTTGGGATACGACTCACTCACCCACATGGCGCCCTCCAATCAGATCACAGGCAACACGATCTTCAACCTCTTGAGCGTCAGTGACGTGGACACGGACGCCCAGGACCGGCCAGTGAACCCCCCACGACTCGTGAGTGTCGAAGTGCTCTGGAACCCGTTCGACGACGTCGTCCCAAGGTGCGATACGAAGCACCGGACAGTGTGGAGCCACAATGGACCACTGGGACTGACGGGTCCGCTCTCCTTGGTTCTTGGTACGTCATAGAGACGTCCACCACAAGCGTACGGTCGACGCCGCTCCGGACGCGGCAGCAAAGAAGAAACGCGAGCGGAAAGCCACGAAAGACCTCAAGCTCCTGTCGTTCGGAGACGAAGAAGCCGCGTTCCAGGACGAACTGATGACGTCGACAAAGAAGACGAAGAAGCTCTTGAGCAGCCACGACCTCTTGGACGACAAGAAGCTCACTGCGCGTGTGGACGGCAAGCTCTTGGAAACGATCGCTGCGGCCACGAACGACGCTCCAGTTACCAGTACTAACGTGTCTACGAGTGCAAAGAAAGAGGCTGCGCGTGTGAGCCTCAAGGCCGCAGTCGCCGCAGCTGCGAGTGGCAGCAAGCGGCCAGTGGCTTTCGACAAAGACAACGTCCTGACGACGACAGCCGACAAGCAAGGGAAGCGAGCGCGCGTGGACGAGCCGGACGAGTACAAGCGACTGCGGGACGAGCTCCGAGCGAGCCGGAAAGCAGCGCCAGTGCTCTTGGGCGCCCAGGCGACAGCGAAAGCGAAAGCGGTGGACGACATGCTCACGCCGCTCCAGCAGCAGCGGCAGCAGTACTTGCAGAAGAAGAAGGCGAGCAGCCGCTCGGGTCGCCAAGAAGCGACGCTCCAACGGCTCCAGCAGTTCCGAGCGACGCTCGAGAGCGCGAACAAGCCGACAGCACAGAGCCACGCGACGGACGACAACGTCAGTGGTGGGAAGGTGAAGACCGAAGCGTACCACGGCCAAGTCTTGGCCGACGTCTCAGACTCGAGCGACAGTGACGGTGATGGTGATGGCGGTCAGGATCGTTCATGGATGACTGCGAAGCTCAAGTTCAAGAAGCACATTGATGTACGTGGCCGTGACTAGGAGTCTGTGGGATGTGGTCATTGACTGAAGAGTGTGTGTGGTGGGATGGATGGGCTTGGCTGTGTGTCTGTAGGACCAGTTCCGCCTTACTGGTGGTGTGGACCCGTCCACTGATGATGTACGTGCTGAAGAACTCTGTCGGAACTTAATATGGGGACTAAGAGAGAGAGAGAGAGAGAGGGGGTGGCGAGTGTCTCCATGTGTCGAACACGGACCTGAATCGCTCACTCCCATGTTGTTGTTGTTGTTGTTGTGGCTCAATGGATGGATGGTTGAATGGATGAATGGATGGTTGGCTCGCGTGCAGAATTACCTGACGATCGATACGCGCCAAGAGAAGAAGCTTGGATCGCACAGTCAATCGCAGCAAACACGTCGTCCAGGACGAAGCGAACGCCGCAGTCGCAGTCGTGGGCGAGAGCGCAAGGAGTTGTCGTCATCGTCTTCTCGGCGGCGCTGAGCCGAGCCGGTCGAGCGTGTGACGAGTGATTGAGTCATCGTCGCGCTTGGCGATGCTGAGCCGGTGAGCGTGGGTCAGAGGCGGTTCTCGTTTTCCACGTGGACGCGTCCAGCTGGTAGCGCGGACCGTTCGCACGTACGCAATCATGCGCGCATTTGGGCGATTGGATGGTTACGCCGGTAAGGTGGGCCCGACCAGCTGTCGCAGGAGCGCGAGTCGAATCAACATCTTGAAGATGCTACTGCACTTGGTCACAGAAAGTGTGACAATATCTGACCATGTGTGACAACATCTGACCATGTGTGACAACATCTGACCATCAAAGCAAATGCTTTCCTGTAGAATTCGAGCAGGGAAACACTGTTATTGCACTCTGACGCCTGGGATACACGAACTGGGTCTTTCTGTCAAGAATGAATGCTATTGATGACAGTGCACCCGCGCGCACACAGTAGACAGAGGATGGTCCACGCACGGTATCACGCTTCATGTGTGCTTGTCAACCGCGCGCCCGCTCAGTCGACACACACTCGGCATCGTTTGCTGAGGATGTGTCCCGGAGCCGCTGCTGAGATCGTGTCCTCGCGCTCACGCGGTCGTTGTTCACATGTCCAGTGCGTCATCGGGGTTGCCACCGAGACCTGTTTAATGGCATATCACATCGACATGCTTTAGCAGAAGTAGGACTTCTCTTGCAGTGTGCAATATATCGGACATTTGGGAGGGAGCAGGCAAAAACCTGTGAGTCAATTCGCAGAGTTGCTGTCCTCCAAAATATGCTGTTAGATAGGTCAGAGCAAACGTTTCGTTCAGAGACAGTGCTGTGCGGTGTTTTTAGGATTTACAAAATCACGAAACGCTTGGGTTCCTGATTGATAATTACTAATTTGTCCATCCGTGCAGAGGAGCCGCTCGAACGCTTTGCTCAGTTGTGCTTGTCAATGTAGCTAAACTACGTGTGGCTGGCTGGCTGCAGTCACCTTGGCAACCTGGAAACACTTCGCGCTCGCTCTAGTTGCATGTCCAAGCTCGCAGCATGACGTGTGGACGCGAACCGATCGTTTCATGGATCCATTAATCCGGTCTAAAATTAAAACGCGCGAGCCCTTCGTTTAACGCAATTTGTTACGATTTAACCTAATTCAGACCCACTTTCATCTTACCACGCGCCAAAACAACGCGCGTTCGCCTGAACCAGCTGGCTTTTCATCGTACTTAGCCGAGCCAACGTCCAGTTTGATAGGGAGAGAAGCCGTTGCACAGCACGTGCCCATCCGAGCCCAATGCCGTTTGCTCGGCCGCCATCAGCACCAATTCCCCACTGCGCTGTCGCATCGGCGTTCATTCGCGAACGAGGCTCCGACCGCGCACGTCAACCGACCTCGCAGGTGTAGGTATTAGCGAGCGGCCCACCACAGCAGTCATGGTCAACCACCGCAGTGCCAGGAGCCGCCCGCCGCCACCGCCACCGGCCGCACCAGCGACCAACGACCGGCTTGCGCGTGCTGGGTACGCGGCCACGGGCGCCAAGACGATCGCGAAAGGCGAGGACGCGATGCCGCGCTCGAACCGCGAAGGCGACAACGACAGCGCGGACTTTGTCATGCTGCGCAACACGCCTGCGAACGAGCACGCGTGCAACCACGCCGACCTGGACGCGAACGACAACCGCCGGCCGAATAACGTGCCAGTCGCGACTGTGATTGGACCTGCTGTGCGCGGTCCGCAGGTCGGTGTCGGCAGCGGCATTAACCAGAAGAAGCTCACAGCGTCCGGCTTTAACGGCACAAAGAGCGGCTTCAACGCCTCGAAGAGCGGCTTCAACGCGAGCGGCGGCTTTGGGCGTCCAAGCGGCGGCTTTGGACGCCCGAGCTTCGCTCCAGGCGCCAGCGTCGGGCCGTCGACGCGCGCAAGCCACATCGGCCTCGACAAAGACGACTTGTACCAGCTGAAAGAGTCCATGTGGAAAGAGTCGCTCGCATTCGCGCCCGAGTCGTCCGGCCACGCCAACAAAGCCAATGGAACGGACCAGGACTGTGCGACGGGCGAGCCCGCGTCGTTCTACAACCACTTCTTTGACATCAGCCGCTTCACTGGCGCCCGCAAGAGCGAGCTCATGGGCGGCCAGAGCAACAATGAGCTCCGTCGGTCGTCCGTTGCGTTCCTCCCGCTCCCACGCGAGTCGGTCGCGGTCATGATTGACGCGGTCAAGTCCTCGACCCTCGGGGACGACGACAAGTGCCGCTTCCTCTTTGACCTGTTTGACGTCGACGGCGCGGGTGTGCTCACGCGCGAAGGCGTCCGTGCGTTCCTGGAAGCGACGTTCGTGGCGAACAACGTCCAGTTCCTCGGGGACTTTGACTTTGACGGCGTCGTCACGAAACTCTTTGCTCGGAACGACCACCCGGAGCACATGACGTACCGTGAATTCCGGCTCTACTTTGGCGGCGTTGTGCATCCAGAAGGCGGCCGCCCGACTGACGCTGCGATTCAGAAAGCCAGTGGGGACCGCCGGACCGCACCAGTCCCAGCCAAGCCACGGTCGCTCCCATCGAAGCTCAAGAAGTACTGCAAGAAGTACGAAGCGCAGATTGTGTGCCTCGTGCTCTACTTTGCGCTCATGATCACAGTCTTCATCTTGAAAGCCATGCGGTTCGGCTACGACCCCGCAGTCGGGTACTGTCCCCGCATTGCGAAAGGCTTTGCGCAAGTCATAATGGTGAACACACTCTGCGTGCTCTTGCCCATGTGCCGGAACTTTGTCACGTCGCTCCGGAGCCTCCCAGTCGTCACGAAGTTTGTCCCGATCGACGAACACATTGAGTTCCACAAGATCTGCGGCGTCGTCATGATCATTGCGTCGCTCGCCCACACGGGAGCGTGGATCATGATTGTCTACTACGCCCGGACAGTCCCGTACGACGTCTGGGCCGAGTCCAATTACTACAAGCTCAAGTTCGTGCGGGACGAGAACCTCTTTGACTTTGCGTGGCGCATTCCGATCTGGACGGGGCTCCTCATGGTCATCTTCATGGCGATCGCTGCTCCACTCACGCACCCGAAGATCCGACGCGGGAACTTTAACGCGTTCTGGCTCACGCACCTCCTCTTCCTCCCGTTCATCATCCTCATTGCTGTCCACGGCCTCGCGATGTGGGTCGCCCAGCCCGAAGCCTACGGCTGGATCACACCGCCGATTGTGATCTACTTTATCGAGAAGCGGTACCGTATGGGCCAAGTCTTTGGCGGCAAGACGGTGATCACGCACGCGCAGCTGTCACAAGAAGCGTGTGCGCTCTTTATCAAGAAGCCGGCGAACTTTGGGAAAGGCCAGAAGTTCCAGCCCGGCATGTACATGTTCATCAACATTCCGCTCATCTCGCAGTTTGAGTGGCACCCGTTCACGATCTCGTCCGCGCCAGAAGACAGCTACTTGAGTCTCCACATCCGCAAAGCCGGGGACTGGACCGGTGCGCTGTACAAGATTGTCGAGCGGATTCAAGCTCGGGGTAACGAACATCTTGACGTGGAAGGCCACGGTGGCGAGCTCCTGTCGCCGTACCCAGCGATCAACGTCGACGGGCCAGTGGGGGCGCCTGCACAAGACTACTCCCGGTACCGTGAAGTCGTGTTTGTCGGCGCGGGCATTGGTGTCACGCCGTTCGCGTCGATCCTCCGGAGTATCTTCTACCAGTGGGACAGCTTCCGGTGCTCCAACTGTGCGCACATGCGGTTCCCCCCGACGTTCCAGATCCGCAAGATCTACTTTTACTGGATCACACGCGAGCAAGAAGCGCTCACGTGGTTCACGGAGACGATGAACCAACTGAGTGAGATGGACACGGAGAACCGGCTCGAGATCCACAACTACTACTCGTCGATCAAGGACACGAAAGTGATTGAGCCGCTCCAAGCGCTCCAAAAGTTCATCCACACGACGGAAGGCCAAGACATTGTCTCGGGGCTCACAACGAAGCAAATGACGCACTTTGGGCGCCCGAACTGGAAAGGCGAGTTCGCTCGCATTGCTGACAACCACGCGCGGCTCGAGCGTGTCCAGCCGATTGGGGAGAAAGAGGAGATTGGCGTCTTCTTCTGTGGCCCGAAGCCGCTTGGGAACACGCTCCACGACGAGTGCACGAGCTTCAACCAGAACAAGGACCGCCGTGTGAAGGACGTCGAGTTTGACTTTCACAGCGAGAACTTCTAACCGAGGTGGTCGTCAATAGAATGTCGTGAACGTGTTTGGATCGGTTACACTGTAGTCTCAGAGCCAGTCGATGTCGTTGTCGTTGTCGTTGTCGGTGTCGGTTGGGACCACTGGTGTTATGCTGTCGCATTCGAGTTCGTACGTGCTCTGGCGACGCAGAGCCAAGAGCTGCAGGCGTGCGAGCACACAGCGCCACGCAGACTGGATCACGCACGCGGCTGAGGAGCGCACGACGAGGAGCCGAGACTTGCGCGCGACTGGACGGAGCGCGGTCACAGATGGCGGTGCGGACACGCACTGCTTCGCGACGAAGACGTACTCGGGCTCGCAGCTGTCGTTCTCGTTCTCCTCCTTGATTGCCGCGAGTGCTGCGAGCTCGTCGTCCAGTGCTGAGTGTTCGTCGCTAGTGTCGCACTCGCCACCACAGTCACGCGCTCGCTTGCGCTTGGCGAGAGGCGACAGTTGCTGAGCTTGAGCTTGAGCTTGAGCTTGAGCTTGAGCTTGAGCTTGAGCGGGCGTCGTCGATTCAGGCAGCGAGGCTGGGAGGTTGTCGGTTCCCAAGGCGTACTGACGCCATAGCTGCTGGATCCGCCGAGCTGCTCGGTTCTGGCTGCGCGTGTCTGCCGCGACAGGCTCGGGCGAGAACAGTCCTCGTAGTGCGCGGGAGAAGCTGCTGAAGACGCTGTCGGTGTGGATATCGTCGGCTTGACTCGCGGTTGCCTCGGGTTCGTAACTGGAAGCCAACATGTGCGCCTGGATCGGTAGTGTGTTGCGCCGGCGGAACAGGCGCTGGATGGTTGTAGCGGCGCAGTGCTCCGCCATCTCGAGAGGACTTGTGCTGCTTGTCACGCTCGACGTGTTTTCACGAACGATAGGAGTACGTGCAGCGTAGTGCTCGAGCGCTGGCTGGTCCTTGCAATCCGAAATAGGCGCAACCGAGAGCTTCTCGCGGTCCGAGTACGAAGTGAAACAGTGCTCGTCCAGGTCGTCAGTGTCGTCGCTCTCACTCTCGCTTGTGTCCAGGAATGTGTTGACGTCCTGTGCGAGGTACGCGAGCTGGCTCACAAAATTCTGCGTGATCGACGACACGCAACTGTGCCATGAGAAGAGCTGAGACTGCGTCGAGAGGTGGAGCTTTGAGACTGGCGAGTCGACAGGAGCTCCTGCTGGGGTCGGTTGGAGAAGGAGGATCGGTGCCATGGTCGAGAGAGAAGCAAATGGAGGACAAGGTGAGGTGTTTGTCGTGTTGGCAGGTGCGCAAATTGGCGAATGAGCGCAGTGTGCAAAGAACTTGAATGGCGCGTTTGATGGCCATCATGCTGGTTATGGCTACAGGAGGACTTCGAGTCACAACATGCGCATTTTCACACACAGAGCGGAATGTTCTCGCTTTCGCCACATGTGATTGGTCGATACAGGAGTGGAGCCATTTCAAAAATGTGGTGTGGTGCACTCCAACTTGAAGTCGGGCGAAACCAACAGTGACACCTCCAAGCGTGAGCTCCTGGACACATATCTTGCTGGTACTACACGGACGTACGCACTCTAGACCAGCGCCATGGCAACGCGCACGGGCCGGCTCGTGGTCGACATGAAGACTGGCAACGTCGTCGAAGAGCTCAAGGAGGACCAGATGATGGTCGCGCTGTACGACTCGGCGTGCGGCACGGATGTCCACACGCTCCCTTTCCAGCGCGTCCTGCGCTCGGACTTTACAGTGTGCGTCTGTACGTGGGAGCGCTGGAGCCTTTGAGCGATGCGTCGTCTCTGCCTCTCAGTCGATCTCTTCCTGTGTGAAGGAAGAAGATCAACCTGCTCTTTGGCTGCAACGCGGCGCTCCTCAAAGACCCGTTCGGGAGTACGTGCCTTCGGCTCCTTGCTTGCAGCCCATGTTGGCGCTTGGTTGCTGCTGGATCCAGCCACTGACGCGCTTTCTTTGGCGCTTAGATGTGCTGTGGCCAAAGGACTGGATGGTCCAAGTGCTACCGCCGACAGGGAAAGACAAGTGGTACTATGTCATCCACGAGCGGCTTGAGCCGCCCCCACAGGACGACCTCGCTGACCCACTCTACGCGGGCGGCACGATCCTCGTGCTCTCGCACGTCCCTCTCGCATGTGAGGCCCTGGACCTGAAGACGTGGCTGCTCTTTGGCATCGCACAGGACTTTGCGCCACTGAAAGACGTGCGCACAGAGATCAACGTCACGACACGGAAGAAGCTGCTTGTGAAGCAGAAGATTGCTGCGCTCCCGTCCATGGAGGTCGACGGTGACGCCGTGCAGCAGGCCAAGCTCCGCAAGAAGCTCGCGGACGCGATCGCAGGCCACGCTGCGCGGTTCGACCAGCTGCTCGCAGCGCTCGCGACGAAACACACGCGTATAGAGCGACTGCTCATGACGGAGCCCATGGAACTGGCGGAAGTCCCTGCCGACGAGCAGCAGGTTGGAGGGAGTAGCAGTAACAGTAGCAGTAGCGACGATCGCGCGCACGTGGAGACGCGGACGTGGGTCGTCGCGTTCACGAGCTCTCGCGGACACGAACTCGCGTCTGTTGCGATGGACAAGTGCGACTGGAACTACGTGTGCCTTGTTCAGACGCGTCCACGGCCTCGCGCGTTCCTTGAAGACGACCAAGTCGCGCAGGACGTCGTCAGCGCTGCCGACCTCGCGCTGGAGATCAACATGCGCACTGTGCGTCTGCGGCGTCTCAAGCACGGCGACGGCGAGTATCTCACGCCAGCGTCTCACAGTGCGGCGCATCTGAGTCCGTACGACGACGACTTTCACATCTCGTCGATCGGAGCCATGTACACTGGCGCGTGGCGTCTCAGCGAGAAGCACGGCCGCGGCGTCGAGTACACGAACGCAGGCGTCTACGACGGTGAGTTCGTGCACAACGCACGCTCGGGGACCGGGAAGCTCGTGCTTGGCGCTGGCACAACGTGTGACGGTACGTTCGCGCGTCCGTGTCGCACGTACATGTACGCTAAGAAGTGCAAAGGCCGCGCGTACGCGCCGTCGCTTCTGAACGGCGACGCGTTCCGAGACGGCGTCGCCCACGGACCAGCGATGCGGCTCTTGTTCCCAGACGGCGCGTACTACGAAGGCGAAATGACAGACGGACGCGTCACAGGCTTTGGTCGCTACACGTCGTCGTCGGGCGTGGTGGACGAAGGCAGCTTCGTAGACGGGCTGTTGCATGGCGAGCAGTGTACTCGGCGCTTCCCAGACGGTTCGGTGTACGAAGGCGCGTTCGCACACGGCCAGTTGCACGGCCGTGGAAAGCAGTACGAGCGCAATGGCGACTCGTACGACGGGTTCTTTGACGCGGGCGCTCGCCACGGCCGTGCGACCGCGTACTTTGCGCACAAGCACGCCAAGCACGTGGGGTTCTGGCGCGAGAATGCCATGAATGGCCGTGGCGACTTGTACTACCGTCACCACGAGCGTAGCGATCGAGCTTACGCTGCTCAGAAGGCGTCCGAGGCAGCTCGAGACGACAGTGGGACGTCGGCTTTGCGAGAGGAGAGAGAGGAGCGCTGGGACTTTTGGTACGAAGGGAGCTTCCTCCAGAACGAGAGCGTCGCTCGCCATCGCCACGTTGACCTCGAAAGTAAGAACGTCCCAGGCCACCACCTCCCGTTTACAACGAACGGCAAGAGCTACGAGAAGATGCCGTTCCTCACAGATGCGCTGCCGCTAGCGCTACGTAAACGGGAGGCCCGTGCGAAGAAGAACTGGCAGCGGCGACTCGAGCGCGAGAAGCAGTACTTGGCCACGAAAGAGGTGGCGAACCTCTCGCTCTACTACTCGCTACTGGACGAGTGCTACGACAAGTGGGCTGCGAAGAAACGGAGTGAGCGACGCGCCAACGAACTGTCGCCAGCTGAGCGGGCAGCGGACGCACGGGAGAAGGCAGCGATGGTCGCGTTCGAAGCGCACCGCGTGCAGTTCCGGAAGGAGAAGTACGATCTGTCGCCCCGGCAGCGAGACCTCCGGGGCTTCGAAGCGTCTCTCGAGCGCCTTACGCTCACTGAGCACGAGCGGCTCGAGGGTGCGCTGGCGGCCGAGCTCACGGACACGACGGCGGCGCTGCAGAAGGCACACAGCGAAGGGTGGGACCTGAAGTCGTAGACGGA
>JAASFJ010000860.1:0-14703 GCA_023333755.1 Globisporangium uncinulatum
GGCTGTGGGCCCTTGATCGCGTCACGTTCCGGCGGCTCGTGGCACGCAACCAGATGGACCAGATCGGCGAGTGCAAGAGTGCGTTGCAAAAGGTGGAGCTGCTCCGTCAGCTCACGGACGCGCAGCTGCGGCAACTCGCGGGAGCCGCGCAGATCGTGACGTTCGCCAAAGGCGAGCGCATCATCAAGAAGGGCGAGCGCGGCAACGTGCTATACATTATCAAGACCGGTACCGTTGTGTGCTCGGACGTCGGCGACGGTCGCGGCATGGAGTCTGTGCGCTTGAGCGACAACGAGTACTTTGGCGAGCGAGCGCTGAGTTCCGACGACGAGCCAAGCGCAGCCACTGTCACAGCGGAGACGGACGTGAGTTTGATCGCGCTCGACCGGCAGGCGTTTGATGACTTGCTCGGCAGCCTCCGCGAAGTGATCGACCACAACATGAGCATGCGTGTGCTCCAGTCCATCCCGCTGCTCATGCACCTCTCGCAGTTTGAGCGTCGGAAGCTCTTTAGTGCGCTCGAGTGCGTGACCTTCCGGGACGGCGAGTACGTGATCCGCGAAGGCGAGAAAGGCACGACGTTCTACATCATCAAGAGCGGCTCAGCGAGCGTGAAGAAGTCGCCAGATGCGACGCAGCAGAGCACCGAGAAGCTCCAGATCGCGACGCTAGCGAACGGCAACTTCTTTGGCGAGATGTCGCTGCTCCGCAACGAGCCGCGGCAGGCAGACGTGATTGCGATCGGCACGCTCGAGTGCCTGTCGCTGAACCAAGCCAAGTTCGTGGAGCTCCTGGGGCCGTTGCAGGACATCCTGAACCGGGAAGCCGAGGAGCGCAAGAAGGAATCAGATGGTATCGTCTGGCGGGACCTCGAGTGCATCGCCTTGCTCGGCTCGGGTACGTTTGGCCGCGTGAAGCTCGTGCGCCACCGAGTCACGGGCGTGCCGTACGCGCTGAAAGTCGTGAGCAAGGCCGTCGTGGTCGCGTACCACCAGCAGCACAACATCTTGAGCGAGAAGCGCACGATGGCCCAGTGCCGTCACCCCTTCATCCTCCGGCTCCACCAGACGTTCCAGGACCCCGACGCCTTGTACTTCCTGCTCGACTTTGTCCAAGGCGGCGAGCTCTTTACGTACTTGCACTGTTCACCGAACTCCCCTCGCCAGCTGGATGACGCCCACGCGCGGTTCTTTGCGAGTCACGTGCTCCTAGCGCTCGAGTACCTACACGACCGCAACATTGTGTACCGTGATTTGAAGCCGGAGAATTTGCTCATCGACGCGGTCGGGTACCTGAAGCTCATCGACTTTGGCTTTGCGAAAGTCGTGGACGACCGGACGTACACGATGTGTGGCACACCGGAATACTTGGCGCCGGAACTCATTCTCGGCACGGGGTATACGAAGGGCGTGGACTATTGGGCACTCGGCGTGCTCGTGTACGAAATGGTTGTCGGCCACTCGCCGTTCGCGGTCCACGGTGACGCGCACGAGATGCAAGTCTTCCACAACATCCGCTCGGCGCCTGTGCGCTTCCCTGAGTGGGTGAGCGCGCCGTGCCGAGCATTCATTTCGAGGCTACTCGAGCGCGACGTGACGAAGCGTCTGGGACTCACACACGGCGGCGCGAGTGCTGTGCGGACTCACGCGTGGTTTGCAGGTCTCGACTGGGAGAGCGTGTACCAGAAGTCAGAGCCTGCGCCGTACCGACCTCGCCTCGTGGACGCGCTCGACACGTCCAATTTCGCGTTCGACGCGTGGGAGGAGGACGTCACGCCACTGTATGTGGACGACGACAGCGGTTGGGACGCAGACTTCTAGAGGGACTTTGTGCTGTTGTTCTGTACGAGTGCGTGGCTCCGTCAGAGGCGACAACGAGCATCTTGAAGCTGTGGTGGATGGAAGTCGGTTCAAATTATGAATCCGCTCGCCACACCTAATCGGCATACAAAAATAAAGATGTCTCACGTCGCAAATATTTCGTGCTCATCGTTGCCAGTGGTTCTTTTGTCACCACCAGCACACAACCACAACAACAACACCTGCGCCGCCAGTTACAGCAGCACAACAAGCCTCCACCAACATGCGCTACCTCCGCGCCAAAGGCATCCGCAAAGCGCTTCGGCAGTTCCACTTCCTCTGTGGCATCAAGCCGCCCTACAAAGTGCTGCTTGATGGCAACTTCGTGGCCATGTGCGCGCAGATGAAGGTGGAGCTGCACGAGCGCCTGCCAAAGTTCCTGCAGGTGAAGCCGCACGAGCTGCAGCTCTTCATCCCGCGTGCTGCGCTCGTAGAGCTCGAGCTGCTCGGCGACGAGATGCGCGCCGCTTTTGAGCTCGCCCAGTCGTTCACAGTCCTCGAAGACGTGGGTGGGGGTGGCGATGGCGACGACAGTGACGACACACCTGTGGACGTCACGACAGCCATCCGCCGGCTCATTGGCGAGCGCAACGAGCGCAAGTTCCTTGTCGCGACGCAGGAAGTGGAGCTGCGCAAGGAGCTGCGCGCATTGCCAGGCGTCCCGCTCTTCTACCTCAACCGCTCCGTGCTCGTGTTTGAAGACATCTCGCGCGCAACGCTCGCGATCGTGCGCCAGGAGGAGAAAGCCAAGATGGCCAAGCTCGACACGAACGAGAAGCGCAAGCTCGATCTCGTGGTGGCAGACGCCGATGGTGACGGTGACGCAGAGCAGGAGAAGCGGCGGCTCAAGAAGGCGCGCGCGAAGGGACCGAACCCGCTGGCCGTGAAGAAACCGCTCAAGAAGAAGGTGCGAGCGAAGAAGCCCAAGACCACAGGCACCGCCGCCCACACTTAAACTTTCAATGGAATGAGGATATGCACATGACACAGAGCACAGACTGGCGCTCGTGTGGTTGCTGGGGGCTTTTGTGGCGGGCAGACCCAGTGGTCGAAAGAAAATTGCCAATACCAGTACATTTCATATTGCTGCTAACAATAATTTATTATTGGACACTTGCTTTGTCCAATATCACACTAATGATACACAATATATTGACTAGTACATTGGACTTTGGCTCCCACCTACAGGAGAACTTTCGAGTGCTTGCTATTATATGTACTGTAAGGTGAAGGTGATTCGCAGCTACCTGCAGCGTACATGCTGTAGTACTTGAGGTTTGTTGCCAAACTTTTCGTGCAGGGGGAGTCCGTAGTGACTGACTACAATTAATTTAATATTGCACAATAATGGACTTCAGTATTGATTTCCCATGGCCACAATAGTTCATATGTTCATCATTGAGGACACTTTCCTTTGATCTTGCTCCAATGTTACTGTACGCAGTACTTCCGACCATTAGGGGCCGAGCGATTCGAACTCTTCTCGGTGGTGTCTGAAAGCGTTTTGCGTCTCCACCCACATGCTATGAACTGCATCACAGTGAGCGATAGTGACGCTACGTGCGCCGGTGTTAACGAGACGAGCGCCGCAACCGTGCAGCTGCTGGTATTGGGTTCCCGCGTCGCCGCCTGGGTTCACTTGGACGCGCACACCCGCCTACCCAGCCTACTTCAACACGGACCTGTGCTGCTGCTGCACGACGCGACGGTCCACGCCGACTCGCCTCACATCAGCGCGCGCGCGCTGGACGACACGCTCGTGTTCCTCACTTACGGTGTCAGCTACTTAGAGGCGCACGGCGACCGCGCACACTTGCTGCGTCGCGTGGACGCCTTCCGAGCCCAACGTGTCGCGGATCGTGCTCAGCTCCACGCTCATGCGCTGCGCATCCAGTCGCAACTGCGTTGTCAGCGTTTCCAGACCCAGCGCCTTGCCCCGCTCGAGCTCGATACGAACGCGTCACTCCTCCCGGAAGTGCAGGAGCTGATGCGTGTAGGCTCGCCGACGTCGGGCGACCTCACGACGGTTCCTGTTACAGTCGACGACGCGGAGCTGCAGGTCCAGGTCGAGAAATACGCGGTCGAACTGCGCGCGCGCATGGAGGTTAGACGTCGTGATGTGGAGCGGCAACAGAGAGCGCAGCGCGAGGACAACAGTGGGGCGAGACGGCGAGGACGACGTTGAGACGTTCAAGCCCTTGCCCACTCTCCGTGTAGGACGAAAGCTCATACACAAAACTTGTACGTCGAGGCCAGAAATGGTTACGATAGCACTGGGAGCATTAGCGTAATGCTTCGAGATGTAGCTAGGAGGTTCGTTCCAACACTCACCAAGACCAAGAGAACCAAGGCTTCTGGTTGGTTGACCAACTCCTTCGCGAATAACCACTCCTGGGAATGTAGCATACTTTACCTCCGCAGCTGACTATAGTCACGTACACAGTCATAGTATGTGGGTCACATCACGTAGATCCAACAAATTTGAACACTGAAACGGCAACCCTACTATTAATATTAGCATACTCTTGACTATATTATCAAGACGAACGGATGGCATGGATTACAACGAATGATACACTCTGTGTGTGAGCCAAGGTCCCCAAAGGACAGCGCACAACCAAAATCCCTCAACGTGAAAAAGCAACCGAAGCAAATGGACGCAACGACCACGATGATGGTGGCGATGGAGACGGCGACCGCGACGACCGAAACACCAGCACCGACGACAGCAGTCGCAAATGTTGATGGCGCTGCAGCCGTAGCGACCCCGTCAGTGGCGCCAGTCGAGGTCCCAAAGACTCCGATTGAGCGGCTGAATGACGTGGTGGACAAGAGCCCGCTGGACTTCAATTCATGGGTCCAGCTGCTAGCGCTCGTCGAGGCCGAGGTGCGCGCATACGATCAATGTCTAGTGGCGCTGTGCTGTAGAATCCCAAAAGGGCACGATGTGACTCTTTGGCTGCGTGTATTGCACACGACAGGCGTCAATCGCACCAGAGACAGTAGCGTCAACGTACGATCGGTTCCTCGCCGAGTTCCCACTCTGCTTTGGCTACTGGAACAAGGTACGAACTGAATCGCGGCCAGCAGAGTGTGTATGTGGAGTGATGACTGACACAGCGACTTATGCTGCCTTTGCTTCCGCGTGACGACAGTACGCGCAGTATGAGCTTATGTTGGCGAGTCGAGTGAATGCGGATGGCGCACCTCTGGTGGATCCGGAGACTGCGATGAAGAAAGCGCGTGCTGTGTACGAGCGCGGGGTCGTGGCGGTCCGCCACAGCGTCGACATGTGGGCCAAGTACTACGAGTTCTTGACCACCACGGTTCGCGTACCAGTGGACGAGGCGCGGCTGTACGTTGCCAGCTTTTGCGACGTTGGGCGGGTTGTTGTGGTTAGTGGGTGCTGACTGGCTGGCTTTGGCTGAAATGCGTGTTCGATTGACGCCAGTGCGCTCGAGTGTGCGGTGGTGGCTTGCGGGAGCGACCCGATGGCGGGTCCGCTCTGGGACGCGTACATCACTCTCGAGACTGTGAACGTACGTGGATCGAACGATGAGGCCATCCCTCCATTGTCGCGCCTCCTTTTGGGCTGGGAACATACTCATGGCGGTTGTATGTGGTGTGTGTTGCATTTGCAGAACGACATGGTGCGCCTGAACCACGTGTTCAAGCGGATCATGCACCACCCGCTGAGCAACGTGGAGGAGTTCTGGGAGAAGTACAACCAGTTTGTGTTGGCGCAGCAACTGTCGACGCTTGCGACAACTGACGAGCTCGACGCGATCGCGGGCGAAGACGAGATGATGGATGAAGGCTTGTTGCGTGTCAAAGTGGTGAATAGCGTCGAAGCGGTGAAGAACCGGACCATCGAGGGCATGTACCGTCGCCAGGCGTTTGAAGGCGGCATCGATCGCAGCTACTTCCACGTCACGCCTGTGGGCGACGCTGCGCTCAAGAACTGGCACCGATACCTCGACTACGAAGAGGCCGCTGGCGACGACGCGCGCTGCGAAGTGCTCTACGAACGCTGCTTGATCGCATGTGCCAACTATGAGGAGTTCTGGCTCCGGTACGCGAACTGGACAGCGAAGACAAAAGGGGTCGAGGCTGCCAACCAAGTCTTCACGCGAGCCGTGACGATCTTTCTCAAGTACCGCGCGTCGATCTACCTCGAGCATGCGTCGTTCTTGGAGGCGAATGGGAAGATCGCGGAGGCGAGAGAAGCGTACCTGAAGGTGCTAAACAGCGTTGCTCCGAACCTTGTGGAAGCTTTGCTCCGGTACTGCAACTTCGAGCGTCGACAGGGTGAGTTGGAGGCGGCGAAGCAGTGGTACCAGCGTGGCATCGAGCTCCACACGGCGCAACCTGACGTGTTCGGGCACATTGCGACATCGTACGCCATGTTCTTGCTCAAAAGCGTCGGCGATGTCGACCTCGCGCGCACTGCGTTCGAGGAGGCGGTGAAGACGAAAAGCACGTCGTTGCCGCTCTGGCTCAGCTACGTCCACTTTGAGATCAGCGTTGGCGGCGACGGCTTCGTGGCCCGCGTCGAGAAGATCTTCCAAGACGCCGTTTCCGACAGCTCGGAGCTCTCGAAGGACGAGAAGAGTGATTTGTGGTTCCAGTATGGCGACTTCGTGGAGACGTACGCTGACTCTGTCGCTGCTGTTCGCGCAGTCCTCGAGAGCGAGATCGCTTGGAAACGCCAAAATGGCGTGACTCGCGAGCGAGGCTTGAAAGTGCTGGCGTTCGAGTCCAGTGCGCAGTCTGCTTCATCGGCAGGAAGCGGGTATGACTACGGCATTGCTGCTGGCGTGAAGCGGCCGCGTTATGACGCGCCAATGACTCCTATTGTTTCAACTCCAGTTCGCGTGCTTCCCGTCGCGCCAGCTGCACCAGTGTCGTCGGCGGCGTACGCGCAGTATTACCAGGGCTACCAGGTACCGTCACTCTTTGTGTCTTACTTGTGCGTGGTCGCCAAGTCTATTGATACTCTTCCGAGTCGAGCGGACTGCAGTGCGCTGGTCGGGCGAATGAATGGCTGGCGATTCTTGCAGCGGAAGGTGGCTGCTAACAGCGCCGCCATCGTGTGGTCACGTGATGAGGGACTCTTACATGTTGCATTGGTGTCTCCCGTTTTCTGGCTTGACTGTGCGACCCTGAGCTAACTGTACGAATGCGTTTCTTGCTTGCTTTCACAGCAGGGATATGGCGCACAGGGGTACCCTCAAGCCGGCGCCACTGTGGCGGCAACTGCAGCAACTCCCGCGGTGTACGGACAGGCGTACACCCAAGCGCAGTACGCTGGATACTACCAGCGTTAGACTTTGATTGATTGGCTGCGAGTCCTCTCGTGGATGTTGCTGCCAGCCAGTGGGACGGTGGTTCACGAATGATTGAGAGTCGCAACTCTCATCGCCAAGCGTTGCTCCCGTGCGTCCCCGCTCTTACGATCGACAGCAGAGCTCCAATCTGTGAGATTGCCAACGACAATCGGAATGAGAAAGTCATGCATTCGCTGGTTCACTACTAACGTCATCGCTTCTTTCACAGCGATCACGCTCTCTTTCTCGCTCTCTTGCTCACACTCGCCAGTGCAGCAGACACGAGCTGTTAAGGTCCCGCGTGCGCTCATTTGCCAAGCAGGTCGAGCGCTTGCTTGTTCTTTAGCGCCTGCACCTGCGAGAGATGCACGAGCCGGAGCTTCGACAGCTCGTTCTGGATGCTCGTAAGCGCGGCCGGGTTCACCACGCGGCACTCGGCGTAGCGCTGCTGCAGGACCTGGATCTCGCGGTACTGCTGCTGCATGAGGCGGTGCAACTGAACCGAGTGCTCCATCTTGAGGCGGTCGAGTGTCGGCGACGCACGCAGCCCCGCGTTCGCCAGTTGGGCGGGGGAAGGGACGACACCTGGGATCAGCGCTTGGCTCGCCTTCCCATTCACAAGCTGCTGCTGCTGCCCCTGTCCGATGGCTGCGGGATTCGAACGAATGAGTGTGAGCGCGTTGAACGGCACTTGGAAAACCGCCTCGTGGTCTTCCACGTAGACCGAGAAGAGCTCCTGGCCGTACAGCTGCGGCGCCGACACGATCCGTCCCTGGTGGCTCAAGCGCGTGAGCTGCACTGTCCCTCACAACGACAACGTCTACGAGATGCAACACGACCGCGTACCGTTTTCCCCGCAAGGTTCCGGGCACCGCAAGCAACGAGATCCTCCGTGTGCTGCGTGCGTAAGACATGACGACGCGTTAGCTCAGTGATGTCACGAGCCAGAGCCACGGAAGGACACTCAACATGGGGCGTTGTACCCGAATCAACACTGTTGTGCCGACAGTAAAGTCTGATCTCTTGGCAGACTGCTGCGCTTGGGCCTGCAGTTGCGCTTGAGCGTGCGCCTGCAACTGAGCCTGAGCTCGTGCCTGCGCTTGGGCTTGCTGAGCTTGAGCCAACGCTTGAGCTTGCGCCTGCGCCCGAGCCTGTGCTTGGGCCTGTACTTGGGCCTGTGCTTGAGATTGTGCTTGAGCCGCTTGAGCTTGTTGGGCTCGCGCCTGTGCTTGAGCCTGCGCTTGAGCCTGTGCTTGAGCCTGTGCTTGAGCCTGTGCTTGAGCCTTTGCCAGCGCTAGGGCTTGCGCTTGAATTTGAGATTGAGCTTGGGCTTGGGCTTGAGCTTGAGCTGGGGTTGAAGCTTGAGCTTGAGCTTGAGCTTGAGTCAGCACGTGCGGGGTCGATTGCGGGGCGACCTGCGGCTTAGGCGCCAAGCTCGACTTGGCTGGAATTGGCGCAGCCGTGCGTGCAGCCTGTGCCGACGCAAGAGCAGCAGGTGCTGTTGCCTTCGATGCGGCCACAGACGGAGGAGCTGCTGCCACTGGAACCGCCGGTTTGGGCGCCTTCACCCCAGCACTAGAAGGCACGACCACCTGCTGGCGAGCTGGGGCATTTGTACTCGCCACCGTAGTCGCACTCCCACCTAGAGGTGGCGGCCCAGGTGCTGCACTCGTGGTCGACGCCGTCGTATTTGCGCTCGATGCACCGCTCGCCGGTCCAAGGCGCGTCAAGAGCACTGCTGCTGCCCCGCCATTCGGTGTCGTCCTAATTGCCATGGATGCGATCCAGAATTGAGTCGCAGCCTTCACTTCAGACAGAGTGGGCAGTAGAAGAAACAAGCCACGCACTTGATCGCTGTGCGCTTCGTACGGCTGAGCACGGCTTCGTAGCCGTAGAACGCAACCTGCCGCCGGCGCTTGAGGTTGTACGAGCTGATGGGCGGGTTAGCGGAGAGTAGAGTTCCAATAGCGAGAACGAAGAGGGAGATAAGAGGGAAGGAACGCACCGCAGCGCCGTGAGGTCGGCATTGACGCGCACGGCATCCGCGACGTGACCGAAGTACTGTGCCGGAGTCTTGGGGTCGGCGCCAGCGATGCTCTTTCGCGTGACAAGCCCCTGCAAATGCTGCGTCGCGCCAGCAGCAGCCGACATCGTGCAATTTTGGTTCAAACTCCAGTGTGAAACAACCGAGGGAATACAGGGTCAACAGAACAGTAGAAGTTGCACAAGGTGCGATATTCCATGCCTTTCTGCAGTGAACAGGACTGTACTGTAGTTGTGGCGCAAAATACGATTGATTCCCCTCGCAGTTTCCAATCTCAGATTACCACACCAAACTAAAGTGCTCGACTCTCAGCACCTTCGGAAAGCGTTTGGCCTCAACCTGGACAACTTGTGCAGCAACACAAACTGACAGAGGAAGGAAGGAGGAGCGTTGCAATCCATTTTGATCAACGCCCACACTGGTTGGCATGAAGTGGTCAAGTCACGAGCTCGCGACCAGCACCTTCCAGTTTTGATGGGGCATCTTTGTCTCGCGTGATTTCAGGGTTCGTGCAATCGAGATCGGAATGATCATCGTGGTGAAGCTCGGTAAGTGGGTTTCGGGGAGAGAAAGAGAGAGAAAGAGAGAGATACATAGAGAAAGAGAGAGAAAGAGAGAGAAAGAGAACAAGAAAGAAAGAGAATTAGAGAAAACGAGAGAGAGTAAGAGAGAGACGCAAACCTCAAATCGTGTTGTCGAGTCTCGAGTGTCGATGATTCCAGCGGAACTTGGAAAGCCAACATCCATAGAGTCGTTATCAATCCTGGCGTGCAAGTCGGTCAACGACATCTTTATGTACGCATGCAGACAACTTACAAAAGACAAGTGTCTGAAGCTGTCGTCGAGGTCGTCGAGGTGCAAGGCGTGCCACACAACCAATCGCGACTGCGTGATGCAAAAGCACACCAACCATCTCTCTCACGACTCCTTGTTGAACTTCTTTTCGTGCTGGGCACACCAGATTAATTCGTTTAGTCGATCATGCTTTTATCATTAATATACAGCAGTTTAAACCAATTTTCTACAATTTACGCAAAAGCCGTTAAAACGAGCCAGTTCTCTCGGACAATTCCCCAGAACATCATCACGTGTGACACCGGCCTCATTTCCACATCGCCCTCGCACTGCGCACAACGTTGATGGAGAGCAGCGCGCACGACGACCGCCACGGCGGTGGCGGCGCGTACCAGAGCATGCCGACGCCAAAGAAACTGGACCCGGTGCCGCCAAACGATGACTACCGCGTGGTGCCGTTGCCGCTTCGTGCGGCCACCACTGCTTCCTCGGACGCGCTCCCCTTCTGCTCCAACGTCGTCGTTACGTCCAAGTACACGGCGTGGAACTTCTTGCCGCTCTTCCTGACGGATTCGTTCCAGAAGCTCGCGAACGCGTACTTCCTGCTCATCTCGGCGCTGCAGACGATCAAAGTGATCTCGAACACGAACGGCCTCCCGTCAACGCTGCCAGCGCTGCTCGTCATTCTATCAGTCGACGCAATCCTCGCGATCGTCGAAGACCGGCGCCGCCACCAAGCAGACGACGAAGCGAACGCGACCGAGTGCCACGTTGTCACAGCCACGTTCAGCGCTGCTGCGACGGCATCGAGCTTCAAGCCGACGGCCGAGGACCCGGCGATCGGCGCCATTGCGTGGGCGGACCTGACTGTCGGCACGGTCGTGAAGCTGCGCAACCGCGAGACAGCGCCTGCGGACCTGCTCATCCTTGCAGTTGACGAGGTCGAGCCGAACAACCCGAGCGGCATCTGCTACGTGGAGACCAAGTCGCTTGACGGCGAGACGAACCTGAAGCTGCGGCACGCGTGCGACGCGACACTGCGGATTCGCACGCCGGCACAGCTCGCAGAACTCGACGGGTACGTGCGGTGCGAGAACCCGAACAAGGCGATTTCGCGCTTCGACGGCATTGTCACGCTGAATGCAGGCGGCGCGTCAGCATCACAGCAGCCAGTGGCGATCAAGAACGTGATTCTGCGTGGCTGCCAGCTGCGCAACACGGAGTGGGTCTACGGGCTCGTGATCAACACGGGAGCGGATACCAAGATCATGCAGAGCTCGGTCGCGTCGCGTCCGAAGTGGAGCTCGATCAACGAGACGGTGAACCGGATGATCATCTACCTCTTCCTCTTCCTCCTCGTGCTCTGCATGGCGGCTGCGACCGTGCACATCGTCTGGATGAACAACAACGAGGAGGACCAAGTGTACCTCGGCAACTTCCGGGAAACGACCGAGCAGTGGTTCGTCACGGTTGGCCAGTACCTGCTGCTCATGTACCAGATGATCCCCGTGTCGCTCTACGTGACCATGTCGATGGTGCTCATGTTGCAGGCGGTCTTCATCGCACGCGATGTCGACCTGTACTACGAACCGCATGACACGCGCATGCTCGTGCGCTCGATGGGGCTCAACGAAGAGCTCGGGCAGATCTCGTACGTGTTCAGCGACAAGACAGGCACGCTCACGTGCAACGTTATGGAGTTCCGCAAGTGCTCGATCAACGGCGTGTCGTACGGCACGGGCATGACGGAGATTGGCAAAGCGACACTGCGACGACGTGGGATCTATGTCCCGGACGACGACGAAGCCGACGCCGGAGAGAACGGTGGCGGCGCTGGCAACGACAGCGCGCAGTCCAAGGCCAAGTTCAAGCCCGGCGACAACGCGCCGAAGGTGCCGTACGTGAACTTTGAGGACGACCGACTGCTGCGAGCGCTCGAGCGCGGCGACACGGCGTCGCACGTCGAGGCCGAGTTCTTCTTGCACCTCAGTCTGTGCCACACTGTGATTCCAGAGATCGTGGAAGACTCGTCCGAGGTGCGCTTCTCTGCGTCGTCGCCGGACGAGCAGGCGCTCGTGTCGGCAGCCAAGTACTTTGGCTTTAGCTTCGAGTCGCGTGGACTTGGCGTTGCGCGCGTGCGCGTGTACAACAAGAGCCTGATGCTGGACCCGACGAGCGAGTCGGAGCTACAGGAGTTCAAGATCCTCGACGTGCTCGAGTTTACGAGCGACCGCAAGCGCATGTCGGTCGTGATGCGGAACCCACGCGGCGAGCTGTGGCTGCTCACGAAAGGCGCTGATAATATGATCTTTCCGCTGCTGTCTCCGGACACGAGTCCGCCAGCGCTGCTTGAGGCGACGCAGGAGCACCTCGAGAGCTTTGCAGACGACGCACTGCGCACGCTCACTGTCGCCCACCGAAAGCTCGACGAGCGCGAGTTCGTGGACTGGAGCGCGCGCTTCAAAGACGCGAGTGCGTCGCTCGAAGAGATTGAGAAGCGCAAGAACGACCAGCCGAACCAGATCGACACGCTCATGAACGAGCTCGAGCAGAACCTCGTGCTACTGGGCGCGACTGCGATCGAAGACAAGCTCCAGGACCACGTCCCGCGGGCGATCGCGCGGCTCATGACAGCGGGGATGAAAGTGTGGATGCTCACTGGCGACAAGCAGGAGACTGCGATCAACATTGCGTCTGCATGCTCGCTGCTGGACAACGACATGGAGCAAGTTGTGCTTAACTGCGAGCTCTTCCCGACCGCTGCGGACGTGCTGACCCACCTCCAAGCTGCAGACGCAGCGTACGAGGCGTCGCACGCGCGCCAAGCGGTCGTGATCGACGGCGAGTGCCTTGAGCTCACGTTGCTGGACGACGCATGTCGTGCTGCGTTCCTGCGCTTCGCGATGCGTTGTGCCGGTGTCGTGTGCTGTCGCGTGTCGCCGTCGCAGAAAGCCGAAGTGGTGACGCTGGTCCGGCTCACTGATACGAAAGCGCGCACGCTCGCGATCGGCGACGGCGCGAATGACGTTGCGATGATCCAGCGCGCGCACGTGGGCGTCGGCATCAGCGG
The DNA here is from genome assembly GCA_023333755.1 of Globisporangium uncinulatum. Classification (NCBI taxonomy): domain Eukaryota; phylum Oomycota; class Peronosporomycetes; order Pythiales; family Pythiaceae; genus Globisporangium; species Globisporangium uncinulatum. Next base: position 13,096 of record JAASFJ010000860.1, read on the forward strand.
CATGGAGGGCATGCAGGCTGTGAACGCGAGTGACTACGCGATCGCACAGTTTTACTTTCTCGAGAAGCTCTTGCTGCACCACGGTCGGCTCAATTACCGGCGCATGGCTGTGCTCGTCGGCTACATGTTCTACAAGAACATCTTCCTCGCCCTCGCCCAGTACTTCTTCATGGTCTTTGGCGGCGGCGCGTCCGGCCAGAAGTTCTACAGCGAGCTCGCGTTCCAGCTCTACAACATTGCGTACACGTCACTGCCGATCATCGTGCTCGGTGTGTTTGACTTCGACGTGCCGTGGGACGTGAGCCGCCACTTCCCGCAGCTCTACCTCGTCGGCCCGCACAAGGAGTTGTTCAACCGCTACACGTTCTTCAAGTGGCTCTGCAGCGCCGTCTTCGAGTCGGCTGTCGTTGCGACCGTTGTGCTGCTCGGCTTCAGCGACAAGGACTCGAGCTACGGCTCTGGCGCGCTGCTGCAGTACGGCGTGCTCGCGTTCACGTGCGTTGTCGTCGTCGCGAACCTCAAGGTTGTGCTGTGGCAAATGTCGTGGACCGTGCCCGCAGTCGTCTCGTGGGTCTTTGGCATCGTCATGTACGTGCCGGCGACGCTCTTGGTCACGAGCTCGTCTGCGACGCTCTCGCCGACCGACTATGGCGGGTTCCAGAACACGCTCAACCAACCGGGGTACTGGCTCGCTGTGCCCATGTGCATCGTCATCTGCCTGCTGCGGCACTTTACGTGGGCTGCGCTCCAGCGCCGCTTCAAGCCGCAGCCAGCGCAGATCGTGCAAGAGTCGTACGTGCTCGGCAAACGAGAGCAGAAGCTTCAGGACAAGCACCCGCACACGGGCACTGTCGAAGACGGCAAGCTGCTGCACCCCGAGCCGGACGAGCGCTTTGTGCGCACAACACGCGCCGACTCGTCGGGCTCATCGCCAGCGCGGCTGTCGCGGAGCTCGCGCCAGCGCATGTCGAGCTCGAGTAGCGGCTTTGCGTACAGCTACGACCAGCAGACAGCACATGAGGAGGCGTACATGGTGCGCCACAGTGCGCGGTCGGCGAGTGACGCGGATCTGCAGAATCGCCCGTCACGCGGCCTCTCGTACTCGGGTCTTCTGGTCTGAGCGGTGCTACGTTGAGAGAGATAAGATAGAACGAGCGAACGAGCGAGAAGAGGAACAAACGTGTCGAGGAGTACCATGAATCGAATGAGGCTGTCGTTATCAATGGCAGTAGTGCTGTGCCGACTCGCTCGTCACGTCCACAGTGAGTGGTCGCCAGCTGCTCTACTGCCGCTCGATTCGCGTCTCGACGAGCTGCCGGATGGGGAAGCGACCGGCGGCTTCGAGCCGCTCACTTACGCTTCTGCAGCGTCGCCGACAGCCAGTCGAGTCCCTCGTACAGCCCGTCGCCGGTCGTTGCACAACACGCCTGGATAAACCACTGGCGGTGACGGAGACCGTGGAGCCCGAGCTTGTCCGTCATCTCCGCAGCGCTCATCGCGTTCGGCAGGTCCTGCTTGTTCGCAAACACGAGCAAGATCGAGTCACGCAGCTCGTCCTCGTTCAGCATACGGTGGAGCTCGTCGCGAGCTGCGTCCACACGGTCGCGA
>JAASFJ010000861.1:0-14701 GCA_023333755.1 Globisporangium uncinulatum
AAATAGGCGATGTATCTCTGCAGTAGCGAAGCCTTCGTTGGCTAGTGCGTGTGCGGCACGCCGAGCTGCCTGGTGCTCCTCCATATCTGGTGGTGCTTGAAGCTTGAAGTGCCCTCGTACATCAACGAACAGCCAATCACGGATTTGTCACACATTTCGCAACACATACAATTTTTCATATCAAGCTGTTCACCACTGCTGCGGACGTCTGGCCAATCAAATTCAAGAGTTTTTACATAAACGGTACATTTCCAACACCATACAAATGTTCATATAAAGCTGTTCACCACTACACTATACAAATCTTCATACAAAATAGATCCATTTGTGACGTGTACAGCAAAATGTTCACAAATGTACATTGATTCAGATGCAGATTCAGATGTAGATGTAGACTCAGATGCAGACTCAGATGCTTCAAGAAGGACTGACCTTCGAGTGACCTCCTCGCAATCGCTCTAGTACCTCCGTCCTCGCACAACTTACGTGTGCATGGCTCCCTAGCGTGTGACCAGTCGTCCTATTCCGTCGCCACACACCCACCCGGACGCTCGCACTCCCTTCTCTCCCCCTACTTTACGCGTCCCACGTCACAGTGGTGGGCGAGACGATGGCCTGCCGCATACACCGCAGCATCACGTTCAGCACCGCTGTTTGGTCGTTCGCAATCGCGTCAAAGACGTACTTTGGGACGTCAAACGCGGGTTTCACGAGCCGCATCAAGTGCCACCGTGTGAGCACGACCACGAGTTCACTGTGGTCATCGTCGTCGCCGTCTTCCAGTAGATCTGCGAGTACATTCGGGTCCTGGGACGACGCACCCGAAGGTCTCGTCCGCCGGTACGCAGTCAGTTTGGCCACGGACGTGGAATCTCGTCGGATCCGACTGCTTGGACAGTACGGGTACAGGTCGTCTTGGTCGACAAAGTCGCCGACAGTGATCGCCCACTGGTCCTCCGCTTTCCCGGTCGCAAAGTCCGACTTGTCGACAAAGATCACGGCGTTCTTCTCCAAGTAGAGCCCAGACAGCTCGGCTGTGACGAGCCGGTGGTGCAACACCGCTTGCTCGGCCAAATTGTCGTCGTTCTCACGGATCGTGACGCCGCCCGACATGTCAGTGAGCGACAGTTCGAGGTTCGCATAGTAGAACTGCAACGCTTCAAACACTTGCTGGACGCTCTGGACACCTTCGAACGGCGTCACGTCGATCTTGATCACGCAGTAGTCACCGCTGTTTGTCTCGAACTGCGACAGTTCGCTCGACGCTTTGAACGGGTTCACGTGCCGCGTGCGCTCGACGAGGAACCGGTTCGCGTCCCGAATCTTCTGGTCCTTCATCGCGAGCAGCGTCGCTCGGCGGTGGCTCCAGTCCTTTGTCAAGTGAATGAACGTTGAGAGCGGACTCCCAACACGCGCATTCTAGTGATCACGACCCCATCTGTCAGCGATCCGTTCAGCTCTACATTCGATCATTGTATAGCGTCTATCGTCTGCAGATCGACCAGAGGGTGTACGCACCGAGAAGCCTGTGAACGCTGACTGGGAGTTTGCAATCACGAGGTCTTGCTGCAGAATCGCTTCGCGCAGGTCAGCGCTGAGCGCAAAGCGCTGGTCCAGTTCGCGTGGGTCCGCCATCCCCGTCTCTTGGCGCAGCAACGCAGCCCGCGCTTCGAGGTGCCGCAGCTCCTCCACCAGCTTCTCCTTTGTCTCCTGCGAGCGCCACACGATAGAGAGAGAAGGCCCACCCCCATATGACCATACATGTCAGCCCTTCTGTCCATTTCGGCATCAGTCGCGGCTCGGTTGTATGGTATCGACCGTACTTTTCGGAGGACGTGTGTGGGTTTGCGCTGCTTCTTGGACGGCGCAGCTGCAGCCTTCACTGTCGCCACGTGTGCTTGGCGCGGCGAGTTGTACGCATCACTACCGTCGCCGCTCGTGGCGTCGTCGTCTTCGTCGTCACTGCGGAGCGACAGCGTGCGCTTCTTGGTCGCAGGAGCCATGAGGCTCTGCAAGAACGTGAGCTCGAGCACCTTCTTTTCGCTGGCCTGCGCCGCCGCGATCGTAGCGAGCAGCGCCTGTTGGCTAAAGCTCGAGCGGACAGATCTCGCTGAAGCTGAAGCGTCGAGCGTTCGGCTCATCGTTGTGTACGAGGGAGGGGAACGGATCGAGTAGAGAGAGAGTCGAGTCCGCGAATGAGGATACGCAGTGCGATGGAGGTCAAGGCGTTATCCCGCAAAGGCTCTGTTGACGCACAGTCTTCGAACAATTACGAGAGTGAGCATGACCTAATCTGTCCTCGATCATAATGACCAAACGAAAGATGCGGGATCGAAGTCGGGGCGAATGAGAACTCTCAGAACGTGGCTAACACGTATGGTGACGTGTTGCCCACAAATGAGGTACCTGCACAGCTCCATTGCGTATAAGGAGGGGAGACGCTCAGTGCTCGCTTTCCATCCTCAAGACAAGCAGCTCTCACGTCCAGCAAGGATGACCTCACAGGAAGATGACGAACAAGCCAGAACCTCCTCAACAGCATGCGAGCGAAAATGCGTGACGTGGAGTGATGGTCGTCATTCACTTTCATCCGAAAGTGGAGAGCAGTCGCTCTCGAGACGAATCCGAGAAGCGGACGACGCCGTCTCCAATATCATCGGCCAAACGGTGACAGCGAACTGCACGGAGCAACAGTTGCAGCTGCTGTGACGCTCGAACGACGACGTGCTCTTAGCGAGTTCCGATGGCTGTGACATGCGTACCGTACCATAGTCACAGTTCGCGACTGCGAGCGGGATCTTGAAGATGCTGTGGTGCTGAGAACTGCATCGGTAGGAAAAGAAGACCAAAGACGTAGTACCACACAGTCTCAGAGCAGCAGTGCACCACTCGAGCAGCTACAGTAGCCAATCAGCAGTTTGAAGTGAATCAGTCTCTCGTACGGCGTGCGTCAATGTCTGGAACAGCTCTTTCCAGGACCCACCAAACCACGAAATGCGGGGCAGGACGTTGATTTCGTTCTGGTGGGAGCCAAAGGGGTATAGCTCCTGCGGCCAAGCTCCTGGTCATGAACAACTCCGACTCTAGCAAAGCCTGATCGATTGCTGTCAATGAAGCTCCTTGGCCGTCCATTCACCATTGTCATGGGTGTCGAGCGCAGCAGTACGCACACCCGACCTGTCCTAACGTCAGATGCCACAGCGGAGTCGACCACATCACTTCCATGACCGAACTACCAGGCTACGCGCCTGGTACAGATGTAGAAGTTTGCGGGGAACGACACGCCTCAGAGGGTGCAGTCGATCATTTACGAACGGGAACGTGTCCGCGGTGAAGATCTGCAGCCACTTGGGTACGCGGCTCGCTGCGTCAAAGTACCGCAGCGGCACATACTTTAGTATATTGGGCGTCTGCTTGGCGCGCTCTGATTGTCCGAAGCGTGTGGTGGCATGGCCGCGAAGGCTTGCAGCACGAATTGCGTGCGGAGCCCATCGATACAGGTTGGTGGTGCTGTGAAGTTCACAGCGTGAACAGTGTCACAGTACCCGTGAGACTTTGGTACTGAAAGTTTGGGTTTGTAGCTTCACTGAAATAAATTCTGGCACAACATCATTGAGACCGATGATTGGCATTGGTGACATCACCCGTGCTGTGAAATGAGCAAACACAGCCAATGACTTGGATAAAGTCCGAGTGATCCGCTCGCACAAGGAGCGCGCTCAGTTCGCATTCGGTGCAGATCTTCGCACGAATCGGCGCACATGTCATCACCACGCGAGCCTACCGCCGCGGCTCCGCAGCCGCCGTCCTCTGCGATGTTCGAGTATGCGCCTCCGCCGTACTTTGCCGCCTCGAGCCGCGTGCCAAAGTGGCTGCAATCCTGGATTGCCGACACGTTCACCTTCATCTTGATCCACTACAACCTCTGGCCGATCCCATTCGTCGTGCTCTTCTACTATCTCTTCCAAGTGCGTGCGTATGTGCGTGCGTTTGACGTCCACCCTGTCTTGAGCGTACTGCTGACGTTGTCACGGTACGGTGCTTGCAGTCTGGGAACGCTCTCGTCGCAGTGGCGCTTGTGGTACCGTACATCCCGAGTTTCATCGACGGGTCGGAGAGCACTGCACACGGTCGGCCGTGGGAGTGGCTGTGGGAGACGCACCTCTGGCGCCTCTGCTCTCAACTGCTCCGGTGCGTATCACTAGCAACACCAGGCGACATCCTTGCTTGCTGAGCCATTGCTGGACACGCTCGCTCACTCGCTTGACCGTCTCTTCTCGTCAACTACACTGTAGGCTCAACATCATCCGAGAGAAGGAACTTGACCCATCGAAAGCGTACATCTTCGGCCTCCACCCGCACGGCATCATCGTCTTGTCCCGCATGGCGTGGTTCGGTGGGCTCTGGGCCAAAACGTTTCCAGGCGTGAGCGTCCGACGTACGACGAGCGAACCGTGTCGAGACGCAAACCTTGTTGGCTCTGCTGACAATGGAACGGATTGGTATCAAATGCTTGGACTCTGCGTACAGTTCTTGGCGCGTCTGCAGTCTTCAAGGTCCCTCTCGCTCGTGAGCTGAGCCTGTGGTACGACAGGCAGAGTCACAACACTAGCGCAGCAGGTCTTGGACAGTCGTTTGCCACTCACCCGCTCTCGTGCACGATCGGTTTAAACAGGTTGCACGCAGTCGACGCGTCTCGGTCCACAGCGGAGAAGGTGCTGAACTCTGGCGCGAGCGCCATCGTGTTCCCAGGAGGGGTCCCAGAGATCTTCTTGACTGATCCGAACTCGAAAGAGGTGCGCGCGTAGCTGTACAAATGATGACAGCAGTCGTGGTCACTTACCAACTCACACATGACATGGACGGGTGACAGAACAAGCTGGTGCTCCAGAAGCGCCTTGGGTTCGTCAAGCTGGCGATCCGCCACGGAGCCGAGCTCGTCCCGACCTTCATCTTTGGCGAGAAGTGGTTCTACAAGTGCGTCCGATGCATCATCTTTCTCCCTTTCTCTCACTCACACTATCAGATGGGTGCATACCAAGTACAAGCTGGCAAGCTGACTTTATCCGGATGTGCTTGCAGTGTCTGGACACCTCCGAAGAGCGTCGTGGCGCTCGTGCGCAAGACGCTCAAAATCCCAGTGATTCTCTTCTGGGGTCGCTTCCTCTGGCTCCCCAAACTGCTGCCCGAGACCAAGTCGTACGGCGTCGTGTACGGCAAACCCATCCCAACGACGAAGAACCCAGAGCCGAGCGACGAAGAGATCCAAGCCATGCACGCGCTGTATGTGGCCGAGGTGCAGCGCATCTTCGAGCAGTACAAGGCGCGCTTCGGCTACGACGCTGACGAGACGCTCGTGATCACCTAGAGAGGGTCTGGACTGGGTTGAGTTCAATGCCACCACAGCCAGACATGTAATCATCAATGTGGCGGTCGCACTCCCTGTTTTCATGGTGTTTGGTGCCGCTGTCGGTGACGCTGTAGTAGCAAGGAGGAGAGGGTATCAGTTTGATTCTACTCGGTGCAATGGCACCACTTTCAGTCGAGAGTGAACAATCAGCATACAGACGGAGAGATGCCAAGCTGCGAGTGGGTTACAAGTCTCCAACTCAGCGAGACTTGCTCTTCTGCAGATACCAAGCTCCTAGAGCGTGTTGTATAATTGGTGGGCTTTATCAATGGTCCATGTGGCTTCGTCCTGTGGTTACGAGGTGGTGGTGCGGATGCTGCTGGCTGGTATGGTCACTCGTCGCTGCCATCAAAGCTCGCTGACTACTGCTGTGGCGCTCCGTGCAGTTCGCTGTCACCGTTTGGCCGATGATATTGGAGACGGCGTCGTCCGCTTCTCGGATTCCAGAGACGAGGTCCTCCACTTTCGGATGAAAGTGAATGACGACCATCACTCCACGTCACGCATTTTCGCTCGCATGCTGTTGGGGAGGTTCTGGCTTATTCGTCATCTTCCTGTGAGGTCATCCTTGCTGGACGTGAGAGCTGCTTGTCTTGAGGATGAAGAGTGCACCGTCGTGCTGATTGCCGACTGCGAGAGAAGTAGAACTTGAGAGGAACGCAGCAGAGCTCACTCGTTTGTCTTCAAGGCGAAGACGAGATCATCTCCGAACAACACACAACTCCATTCGGATCCCGGAGGCAGGAATAATCACCGTTTGATTATGAAAATTCACGGTACTCCACTCGCATTTTCGTCCTCCTTGCTAATCACTTCTCGATTCGCAGCGATGAATACAGCGATGCTGGTGTCGCTGGCGGCCGCAGGCCCAGTCAGGTCTCACGCGGACATCCTGACCCTGACGACCTGCAAACCACCTCCCCAGACTGCAAATGGCTACAGACAGCAACCCAAGCACGGCCGAACTCCTGTAAAGCATTGGTACAAGGTGCAAAAGGTGCAGACAAGGGCCCCAACAAAGACTTTGCATACTGCAAACGCTAACGGCTGCAGATCTGACGTGTTGTCTGCTGCTTTGCCAATGTGTTCGTCAGGAACGAAAGCGTGCGCTTGAAGACGAGATCCGACGTTTGCAGGCGCAAAAGAAGCGCCTCGACACTGCGTCTACGTTGGCAGCGGCAGAGAGAGCTGCGGTGCTGCTCAAGCGGCAGCTGGAGACTGAATCGCTGCGACGCACAGTGCAGCGAAAGCAGATGCGCATCGTGCGTGCAGAAGCCGCACTCAGTGGACTCTCGGTGCGGTTGCTCTGGTCATTGGCTTCCCTCTCTCTCTCTCTCTCTCTCTTTCTCTCTCGGAACAGGGTTTGTTGTCGCTGAGACGACACTGGTGCGATGCAGACTGTCGGTGGCCTGCCGTGCGGGAAGTACATCCACCTTGGTGAGGACTGCCACGATCGAGCAGCGACACTGGCGCGACTTAAGCCGGTGGCGCTGGCTGACGCTGAACGTTACGTTACGGAGCGGCTCCGGTTCCTCGACCCGATGCTCGAGAGCTCGCACCTGACCACGGCTATGCTGCCGAACGGAGACCTGGTATACTCAGGGTTTGATGTCGTCCAGCTGGACGCGAGCCACCAAAGTATCAAGATGGTATACGACGCGGTCCACTCGTTCTTGTTCAACGTCGAGATTGCGTGGACCGAGGCGATCGGCGAGCTCATGCTCCGTGAAGACGACTCCGAGAGCGGTGACCTAGCTGTGTTGTCGCAACGGCTGGTTCGCTCAAGGAGCGCGGGGCCGCCGATCGAGTCTAACTCGGTTGTCTTCAGCGAGCTCCAAAGCGGAGCCGAGAGGCGACAGCTTTGTGGCGAGGATGGCGCAATCGGCGACTCGGCTATGTTTGTCGTGGACTTTGTGGACCAAGACGATCTCCACCCGTACCGCCCTGACGAGCGCCTGCGTAAAGATGTCACTGGTGCGATTTCACTGAAGGCCTACCCGAGGAAGGAGCTGTGTCGGCAAGGCGACATCGAGAACGGCTCTGTCGTTGTCGTGATGGCGCAAGCGTACTCGGGGCGATTGCACCGCTCGGCGCTATCGACAGAGTCCCCGGACGACTTCAGTCTGTTGTCGAACTTCTGGTTTCGAACGATGCTCTCGACTGTCGACGCGCTCGTCAAGAGCGGTGGTGTCACGCCGACCAGCGACAGCGGCGCACTGGATGTTAGCGTATGATGTCACGGAAGGCGAGTGCGTCGCCGTGCGTGCATTTGATCAAGTAAACTGGTTGTTCAGAAGCTGGCGTCTTTGGTACCAAGACGCGGCACCCCAGGGCGTGATCGTGAAAAGGACCCCAGCCTTCCGTAGAGGTATCGATCGGTTGATTCACTGTTGCTGTACAATCGGGCTGTTGGTGTAGACAAGTTGTATCGTTCACCTGAGTGAAAGGCTGATTCGGTCATCCCCCGAGCCACAACATGTTGGAACTCATGTCGTTCGGTGAGCAACCTCGTCATGCCAGTTAGCGAGTGTATTTGATACTTCAGTACCAACTTCACTTGCCATTCTGTTGCCGAGTTTATTTTCGATACCAAACACAGCGCGTGTCAAATTCATTCACCCGCGGCCCCACGCACGAAACCTGCTGACAATTCCATGGCCGGCATCACGTGCGCGCGCTGCGGCGGCCTCAACTTCCGCGCGGACCGCGCCGTGTGCCACAGCTGCGAGCCGTCTCCACCGGCCTCAACGTCGGCTTCTCCGTCTGCAAACGGAGCGGCGCTCTACCGCCGTGTGCTGGAGCAGCAGCGACGAGCGCAGCAGGAGGCGCGGCGAGGAGCCCCCCTCGCGACCAATAGTAGTAGTGACGCTCTGATGGCCATTGACGAAAAACTGCCTGTCGGGAGTACCAACAGCGCCGCTTGGTCGGTATCAGCAGTGGAGACAGCGGCGGCCACGGGCTTCCGCCCGAACAAGCGCCCGCGCGCTGCTCGTGACGTCATCGACCTCATCTCGTCTTCGGACGACGACGACAGCGGCAACGACAAGACGAGTGCGAGTGCGAACAAAGGGCAGCAGACGGCAGTGGACACACGGCAGCAGTTGGCTGCAAACAATGCGTCGGTGGCAGCAGCCGCTAGCGCAGCAAGAGGCGACGCAGCGATAGACAGGATACCAACGCCAGCGTCAGTGGCAAACGTGGTCACAGACCCCCGACGTGTCGAAAACGACGGCAACGACGACAGAGCGTCGGTGCAGCCGCCGCCGTACTTGTCCCGAAGCTTCTCGCCTGTGCTCTTTAACGCAGACGACTTCCCGACACTTGATATAGCGGCAGCTGCGCTACGAGCACGGCGGAACTCGTCGGCGCAGGAGACGGTGGTCGATACGACAGCGGTTCCTGTCCCGACAACAGCGTCGCCAAGCGCGCAGACGAGTGAGCCGCAGCCGACAGCTGGTGCAACGACTGCACGTGTCCAGGTACCAGCGGCCACGCAGGAACCAGCTCCACGTCCTCCACAGCCGACGCCACTGTCGGCCAAGGCTTTCAGCCAGTCGCTGCCAACTCCAGCTGCGCGAGCGAATCACATGGTTGATGATCCAGTGTCGATCAACGAGCCGTTCCAGTCGCGTGTGTTCCACGTGATTGAGTTCAACGCTCGCGACTTCTCGACTGTCCACGACGGGTTGAACGTCGCTCGTCGCTCCAAGCTGTCGGGGCCGACGGAGGTCCCAGAAGAGCCGACAGGAGACGGTCCAGAAAAGCTGGAACCGCCAGCACCAGTGGCGCCGAGTACGTCGACTGTCGTCATCCCTCCACCATCGTCTTCTGAGCCTGTGGCTCCGCAGCCGACAGGTGCAGTGCCAAGTGTCGGCCCTCCCGACACCAGCGCGAATGCGGCACTCCCGACTGCTCCAGTGCGTGAAAATAACCCGGTACAACTACCATCCGGACTACCGTCGGAACTCCACCGACCTGCGAGTGATGGTGCGACAGCAGCTCAACAGACTCCTTTCTCAGCCGCTCCGTTCGTGGTTCCCACTCGGGTGCAGTCGGATGTCCCAGTAGTCGCACCGTCGCTGCCGCCCCAGAGCTCCTCCGTATTGACACCGAGTACGACGACAACCACGACACCGTCGACAAACAGCGCGGTGGACTCGCAGCCTAACAGCACCCACAGCCCCACGAATGACTCCACTACTCCGTCGTTCTCTGCAGAATCTGGTTCATTGCCAGCCTCAGCGACAGCACCACTACAACCACCACCACCACCACCAACAACGATAGCAGCGACAGCTACGGTGCTGTTGCCGCGGAAGAAGACGCCTGAGAACACTGTTTCGCCAGTCGCCCGCAGCAACACTGGCACTGAAGTGGTACGCGCCACCGAGTCCGCATCTGGGTCAGTGGCCAAGGTGGAGACAGCAGCGCAGCGCTTGCCAGCCGTGATCGAGCCGATTGCGAAGCCACCGCTACTGGGCAGCTGCAGCGCTGACTTTCTCAGCTTCATGAAGGAGCTTGTCGAAGGCGACGACGACGACGATGATGAGACACGGAAGCTGCACAGCCAGCTCCTCGAAGTCGTGGATCTGACAAACCTCACCGACTCGAGCGACGACGACGACGACGACAGTGATGGGTATGTGATCAGCGAACCTCCGATGCCGACGGGCGTGTCCCACGTCGGCGTCAGCGGTCCGCACCCTCCGATCTCAGGACTGGTCCATCCTGCGTCGTCGTTGTCTAGCACTGGTGCTGCTGGTTTTCTTGCGGGACCAGCATTGCTGCCGGCTTCAGCGACGCCAGCCGTCGGCACAGAGATGCCGAGATTGGACCACCGCCGGACGGTTCGTCAGCTCGAGCCGTGTGTGATCTGTGAAGAGAAGCGGTGGGTCAAGACGATGATTCACTGCGCGCAGTGCACCAAGTATTACCACAAGAAGTGCGCAAAAGAGTACGGCGACGACACAATCTGCTGGAACTGCGAGCTCGACGGGATGATTGACGACAGCGAAGTGACGGAGACGTCCCGGGACGAAGTGATTGGCATGCTGAGCACATTGCGTCCAGTCTCGAGCGACGACGAAGACGACGACGACGGTAATGACGACGGCGAAGAAGACGAAGAAGGCGACGACGAGCACGACGACAGCGCTGAGACTGAGGACGCCGACTTGGCAGCGTCAACTAGCAACAACAACAGCGATGAGCGTCGGCGTGACGACGGGACGGGTGCTGGTCCGCGCAGCAGCTCGCAGCTGCCTGGCTCGACGACAAAGGCGATGCAGCGGTGGAAGGCGTTCCTGGACGTGAGTACGTCCACAGTCGACAAGTCGTTCCAAGCTGTCACGAGCAAGATTGTGACCGAACTGCAGAGTCCTGAGCTGAAGGCGAAGTACTCGAAAGGGTTCACGACTCCCGAGACCTTCCAGGCAGCGATCTCTGAGGTCCTCGACAGCTACGCGAACCTCCAGGACCGACTGGACCGGGAAGCGCGCGAGAAGGCGAAAACAGCGAGCAGTGCGGCAGAAGCGGCCGCTGGTGCGGCTTCAGACGCTGTCGGTACCGATACTCAGCCGACAGCTCCTGCTCCTGGCGTTGCGTCGACTGCGAGCAGCGATCGTCCAACTCCACTGCTTGTCGTCCTGGACCTGTCGCGGTCCAAACACACGAACGAGTCGCGTCAGTGGTAGCAGTAGCGCACAGGAGCTACAACCGTCGAGGGAAGTTCGACAAGCGGTTAAGTGAAGTGCTCATCTATCACATCGCCCCAGTCTGGAGCTGGGGTCTGTCTTCCTAGTCGCCGTCCCAGCAATCAATCGCCCACCACACGCTGCTCTAGGACATGCTGAACTTGCAGCAGCTCCTTCTCACAGGGCGACCGCACTCGTACTCTAGCTCATGAAGAGAAATGGATGTCAACTTGTTGGATGCCTGCCTGAAGTGTGCATATATCGCTCCCTCCCTCCCATTCTCTCTCCGCCTGCCAGTCAGTTGACGTACCAGAGGTCCTGGATCGTAAAGCCGTCAGGAAGGCTCTCGATCGCGAGCCCGAGCTCCTTGGAGTACGTCGGCGGGCGGTCTTGGTTCTTGTTCACGGCTGCGTAGTAGGCCGCGAAGGCGTCCATGGAGCTCGAGTAGTCCTCTTCGATCTCGACGTCGTCCACTTTGCGCGGCTGCTTGACAGCTTCGAGGCTCGCGGGACGGTCTTCAACCTCATAGTCGACGCCGTAGATCGGGTTCGTCGAGAAGACTGCGTGGAGGCTCTGGATCTCCTTGAAGAGCTCCTGCAAGCGCGTCTCGGGGTCCACACGGAAGCCGAGGATGTACCCGCCACTTGCGACAGACGTCTCGATCACGAGCGCGGGGCCGAACTTGGAGCTCCGGATGCGCGCCGAGTTGATCTGCATGTACGGAATGCTCACGTTGAAGTTCTCAGCGAGGTTCGCGTGCCACACGACGCGCACGTTCGTGACAAAGAGCGTGCCGAGGTTGCCCTGGTCGGACGAGAGGTTCCAGACGCCACCGAGACGCGTGTAGACCTGTTCGTGCGGCAGTAGTGCGAGTTCTTTCTCTTTGATGATGGCTCCACGGAGCTTGAGCTCGCGGTACAGTTTCGTGGTCTCGTACGACCGAAAGACGGCCTGGATCGTCGTGAAAAGCCGCGGGCTCGCTTTCACCAGGCTTGTGAAGATGAACTCGAAGCGCGAGTTCGCGTACTTGGTCATCACGTACAGCGCCTGGGTGTTGCCACGCAGCTTGGACGTCGCTGTGCGGATCTTGAGCGTCTGGACGCAGCTGTAGCCAATGCTGAGGTTCGTGCGCGCCGACTTGTGCGACGCCCACAGCAGCCGGAGGTTGGTGATCTCGAGCGCACCCCGCTCGCCGTTGTTGCCTTTCGTGTCCTCGACCGAGTTGATCGAGTCAATGAGCACCTCGCCCTTCCGCAGCTCCATCGCTGTGGACGACACATCGAACCGGATCTCGCGGTCCTGCCACGTCTGCGCCTCGGGCGACGCGCGGATCTCCATCACGCTGGCGTCCCAGTCAGTCACTCGCCCGCTCGTGTGGCTAGTCGAGCTGGTATTTGTGAAACGTACGTCTGGTACAAGTCCCAGTACTTGTCTGTAGGTTCTCAGGTAAAATGATAGATATTGTACATAAAATACCAAGGGAGTATCGTCCCAGCTAGCTTCGCGGAACTTGTGAATGCAAGACGTATCAACGCGAGCGACGTGGTCTCTTGCCGACGGCCTTCAGCTCTTAGTTGCCACTGCACGGAGGGAACGAAAGGACGGGGGGCATGAGCGGCTCGCCAGCGGCACGCGCTGCTGTGTCTTGGATCGACTCGAGCAGCTTGTCGCCCCAGAGTCCGAGACTCGAGTGCACAGTGCGCCGTTCCCGCGCTATACGGAAGAGCGGGCTCTGGTACACTTTCGTGAACGACCACCGCATGAGCACGACTTTGCCTTCGTGCTTGGTGAAGAGAAAGACCGACGACGAGTCCCACCGCACGCGCTGATCCGGCTTGTACGGGTATAGCGCGTCGTCTGCGACCGAGTCGACCACTATGATCCCAAAGTCCGTGTCAGCGCAAAAGTCCGAGAACACAATCATGTTCGTCTCAATGTGGGCGAACGGCAGGTACGGGCAGAACGACACGAGCCGGTGCTGCGAACACTGCAAGTCCGGGCTCTCTTCGTTCTCGCGGACTGTAATGGGGCCGACCCACTCAGAGAACGTGATCTCCACGTTCCGTACAAGGTAGCAGAACGCATCGTGCGCGCTCTTGACGTTAAATGCGCTCGTAGCGCTGGTCGGGAGCGGCAGCACGTCAAAGTTCGCGACGCAGTAGGAGCCATGCAGGCCTTCGAACCGCTCTTGCTCGGAGAACGCACGGAGCTGGTCCAAGCCAGCACTGCGCTCAGTAACGAAGCGCTTCGCGCGCTCGATCACGGGACCGCGAGCTGCCGCCAGTGTGGCTCGGCGCTCATCGTAGTTAGCGGAGAGCCGGATCCCGGCGTGCAGCGGACTCGTATCTTGGAGACTCGAATAGGTCGACATGAGCCCTTGGAGCCCGGCGAGCGTGCATTGCTGCGTGCGTGCCGCGTCCTTGAGCAGCGTTTGCGTCATCTCGCTCTTCGCGAGTGGCGTCCGCTGTTCTGCATCCGCTTTGTCGCCATTGACTTTCGCCAAGAGCGTCTGTAACTTGAGCCCCTGGAGCTCGAGCTCGAGCGCCTCGGCGCGTTGCTGGAGGTCCTGAATTTCGTCCTGTCAAAAAGTGATTTTATGTGAGCTCAGCGTGTGACGCGTGGCACAAGTAGCGTCGTCATTAATCGATTTCGAGGTTGGCGAGAGAAACGTACTTTGCGAATGTGGTACGTGGCGCGCTGTTGGCGGCGGCGCTTGCGCTTCGGTGGGTCGGGCGTCTCGACAGCGACCGCGACGTCGTGGTCGGACCCGTCCGTGGTGTTGCCCCCGCAGCTCGTGGCGTCGGGCGTGCTGGGCGGCTGCACGTTCAGGTTCAGGGGCATCGTTTGGTACAGCATCGCTTGAAGCATGATGCTTCACAGACTCGGGGGAAATCGGGGTGTGAGACCTGTGATATAGTTTGATCAAGTCCCGGATTTCCATCCATCGTCTTCGCAAATCTCTTCAGAGAAGAGCGAGCGATCACTTTGTGACATCCCTCTAGAAGAGCACATATTACCACGGGGAGACAGGGGAAAAAGATTGCGGCGATTCGCAATCAACTCTGAATTGTTTCACAATTTATTTAAAAATACCAAAAAGGGCGTCACAAAAATACAAAAATGGCACAAAAAACAATGTTTTCTGTACGTACATTTTCGTAATTACATACTTGCGGCGTGTACCGCAACAGAAAGCAATCAAAGTAAAGCGTTGATCGTTTTTTACGCTTTTTACGAAGTTTACGATGTGCGAAAATGTCAAGGTAAACCATCTGGACGAACAATCGACTCGAAAGTTGATGCGGCAACGAATGTTTAAATGCACTATTGATGACAACTTTACCTATAATTAAGCCCTATAATAGAAACATTACTCAGGAGTGTACCTATACCTAACAAAACTTTAGGACCCTCATCAGCTTTTTGTCTTCGAATTCGACCAGTCTTGACGATCAGGAGCTTCCGCAGCTGCTTCGACGACATGGTGCGGAGTTCCGTGCGCGTGAGGACCTTCTTTGGCTTTGGTAGCGGTGTCGACGTTGCCGAAAGCGTGGCCTCTAGGACACCTGGGCCATTTCTTCCGTCCTCCGCCACTTCT
>JAASFJ010000862.1:0-14670 GCA_023333755.1 Globisporangium uncinulatum
CAACGGCTGCGGTCTCGCCGGCTACCCGGGTGTGTACTCGCGCGTGTCGGCGGTGCAGACTTGGATCCTGTCCACGACGGGCAACGCCGCGACGTTCGACTGAAGTGACGTGCCACCATCATTTGATTCTGAACTTGGTTGAGCAAAGTCGAGCAATTGACCACCTCGCTTTCACTTGCTTTCAGTAAGGCCCGGTTTGATTGGCATCCGATATTCTTGATTTTGATTGACATGCAGTCGATGACGAAGGCGGCGCTGCTGCGCGGACTGCGCGCCGGCGCTTCTCGCTCCTCTTCCTCTTCCTTCACTCTCCGCTCGCGCTCATTCGTGAATGCGCCGCTGCTGCAACGCGCACTCGTCGGTCGCACGGTCAGCGTTTCAGTGGGCGAGCGCTCGACCACAGCGCGTGCGTGGACGGCGCTCGGCTCCGCGTCGCTCTCGTCCGCAGCCGCTACTGGCTCGGCGGGCGAGCGCATCGCGGTCGGCGACCGCGTGGTGCTTCAAGTGGACGGCTCGCTTTCGAACGGCGAGAAGTTTGGGCAGACGGAGCGCCCGCTCACGTT
This sequence comes from Globisporangium uncinulatum, assembly GCA_023333755.1. Classification (NCBI taxonomy): domain Eukaryota; phylum Oomycota; class Peronosporomycetes; order Pythiales; family Pythiaceae; genus Globisporangium; species Globisporangium uncinulatum. Next base: position 564 of record JAASFJ010000862.1, read on the forward strand.
CCTCGTCGGCAGCGGCGACGTGCTCCCGGGCATCGAGGAAGCCGTCGTGGGGCTGCGGAAGGGTGAGCGCAAGAGCGTCGAAATCGCGCCGGCAAAGGCGTTCGGCGCCGAGAAGCAGATCCACACGGTGCCGCGCGCGCAGCTCAACTTGAGGTGCGTGGCTGTCTTGCTGGCAACAGTAGTTGACTGGTTGACTGGTGCTAGCGGTACAAGCAGCGTAGCGATCCCGTAGCTCACGTTTGCTGGCTCGCAGTGCGGAGGACGAGGCGCAGCTCGCAGTCGGCGTCGGGCTCCGGCTCCAGAACGGCGAGCAGGCGCACATCGTCAAGATCACGGCCGAGTCGATCGAGATCGACCTGGCGCATCCGTACGCGGGCGAGACGCTCTTCGCCGAGCTCGAGGTCGTCGACCACGTCGCGCGTGCGCAGATGAGCCCAGAGGAGCGCCTCGTGCTCCCAGAGGAACTCTCGCCAGGTGACAACGTGTCGTTCCCGACACGTGGGGACACGCTCGTGATGCACTACGTGGGCAAGCTCGCGGCGGACGGGACTGTGTTCGACTCGTCGCGCGACCGCGGGCAGCCGTTCCAGTTCCAGATCGGCGTCGGCCAGGTGATCAAGGGCTGGGACGAAGGTGTCCTGCGCATGAGCAAGGGCCAGAAAGCGGTGCTCCACATCCCAGCGGTCAAGGGCTACGGCCGCTCCGGCGCCGGCGCCGCCATCCCGCCGAACGCGGACCTCATCTTCGAGGTCGAGCTGCTCGACATCATCCGTTAAGAGCGCGTGAGCCATGGGCTCTGAGCTGCAAGCACCACCGCCATGAAGCTTTCCCTTGCTTCCATCCACACCACTCGTGTTTCTTCCCAGTACTAACGACGCTCCCCCTCGCTCGCCTACACGGTCGTGTTCTGCGCGTTCTCGTTGTCGTCGTCGTCCTCTTCTTCGTGCAGATACGCCGCCATGTCGGCGTACTTGGCGACCGCACCGATCACGACGATCGCAGGCGAGTAGCTGCGTCCAGTCGCTTTCGCTGCAATGTCGGCGAGCGAACCGAGTAGCGTGATCTGCTCTGGCGTCGTGCCCGCGTGCACGAGCGCCACTGGCGTGTCGGGTGCACGGCCGGCAGCGACAAGCTCCGTGCAGATCCGGCCGAGTGTGCGTGTGGCCATGAGCAGCACGAGCGTGTCGACGCGCGCGAGCATGGCAAAGTCCATCTCGCTCGGTTTGTGCCCCGACACGACGACGACACTCCGGCTCAGGCGCTTGTGGGTGATTGGGATGTTCACGACCGACGGTGCTGCGAGCGCAGACGAGATGCCCGGTACGACCTCGAAGGCGCAGCCAGCACGGCACAGCGCGCGGATCTCCGAGTGCACGCGGCCAAACACCATCGGGTCGCCGCCTTTGACGCGCACAACGAGGCGTCCGGCGCGACAGTGACTCACGAGCAGCGCGTCGATGTCTGGCTGTCGCGCAGAGTCGTGCTTGCCGCCCCGCTTGCCTACGTATACAACCTCGCAGTCGCGCGGCAGTAGCACGTACAACTCGGCGCGCACGAGGTCGTCCACGACCGCCACGTTCGCGGCCGCCAGCAGCTCACGCGCGCGCACAGTCAGCAGCGCCACGTCGCCCGGGCCAGCGCCAACTAGGAACACCTTCCCGTGCGGTGCTTGCGCACGCACGGCGCGTCGCTGGCGCCAAGGAGTAGCTGCGTGCGTCCACGCGAGGCTCAGCAGCGCGCCTGCCAGCGCGCCGAGCGCCACGTCACGCGCCACCACGACCATCGCCTTTGCTGACGTGGTGGTCACTGAAGATCGATCTGAAAAGTGAGCCTGAAACGCATGCTTGTCAGACTGGAGCTACAAAGTGCGATTCGAAAGAGTTGATACAGTAGGTATAGCTTCATTCGAATCTTTTCGCACTCAGTTGTTTTCTTGCTCGACACTGTTTGTGTTGAGATCGGGTTGCATCACGCTGACAGGATGTGGTCGAAGTTGAGCGAGTACGCCGAGGGCATTGCAGAGATCGTGGCGCAGGCGGATGCCACTGCAACAGCAGCTGTGGCAGCAGAAGGGGCGGGCGGGTCAGCTTCGCTGCCTCGTGGCGGCGCAGCTGATGCTGACACACACAGCAGTGGGGACGCACCGCCTCGCTCGTCCAAGGGCGAGGAACTCTGGTCACGCTTTGCGTCCATCGTGGCGCCGCCCAGCTCCGCTGGCGCTGCGCCGCTCTCGCAACGTACTCAAGATGCAGCTGGTGCAGGCGCATCTGCTACGACAGATACCAGCGCGTCGGCCGAGAACGAACAGGAACAGTACATCTGTGAGCTCGAACGCGCTCTCCTTCAGCGCAAGAAGCAGAACGAAGCGCTCGAGAAGCGCGCGTACGAGCTCGAGTTCAAACTCGAGCACGAGCGTGCGCAGCTGCGTGAGAAAGTGCGTTGCAGTTGATCGACACGGCTCGTGCGAGAGTGCGGACGGAACCGGATGGTAGAGACTGAGAGAGCGAGGGGGTGAATGTGTGTGTGTGGCTCTTGTGGGATGGGACGAACGTACAGGACACGCGCATTGCAGCGCTGACGCACGAGCGTACGCAGCTTCCGTCGCATGAGCACGCCGCATATAGTCCCGAGACAGCAGCGACAGTCACGAACGTGGCGCGGTTGGAGCAGCGACTGCGGGACTTGAACGCCCGCTGCAGTGCAGTACAGGACACGCTCGCAGCTGTTCAAGACGGGCGCGTGCCGGTCGAAAGCGATGCTAGCGACGCAGCAGGTCGCTTACGAGACGAGGATCGGTCGGCTGCTAGTGCAGAGCCGACTGCCCGCACAGTCGCGCTCGAGCGTGTGCTGTCGTCGTTCCTGGCCCAGCACGGTGCGGAGCTCCCGGGTGACGCGTCGGTCGCTGATGCTGACGTCGAGACGATCGCGTCGACGCTTCGCCGCTTGAGCGAGCGGATTGAGCGAGACGCGTCCGCCGCCGCTGACGCAGCGCGTCTGCAAGCCAAGGTGCAGACGCTCACGGAACAGGACGAGGAGCAGCTCAAGAAACTGCTCCACCTCCAAGCGCAAGTGACGAGTATGCAAGCGAGCGCCGACAAAGCTGAGCGGTCGCTCCAGGACACGGCGTCCGAGGAAGCAGCTGCGTTGCGCGAGACGATCGCAGAGCGGGACAGCGACGTCCGTAGACTCGAAGCCAACGTGGTGCAGGTACGGAGGCATGCGTGCGACGCTGCCTGGGACGTCCAGAGCGTCTCAAGGTGCGCTGTGTGTGTGTGTATCGCTCGCGGCAGCTGAAATCGAGCATGGAGCACTTGGCGGACGAGCTGCGAGAAGCGCAGAACTACGTACGTTTGCCCCATCTGATGTCAACTACAGTAGTTGTGGTTGGTGGCGGTGGCAGGGAGTCCTCTCCCTCTTGTAGTCCTACGTGTCGTCTCTCATCCGCTACGTCGGGTCGCTGTGCTCACGTGACGTACGTCCTGTACAGGCCGACGAGCTCGAGGACTTTTGCCGCCGCCAGAAGAAGGAACTGGACGCTCAGCGGACGCGGACAAAGGAGCTCGAGCCACTGAAAGCGGCGCTCGACGAGCAGCGCGACCATGAGCGAGCGGCGCGTGCGCAAGCAGCGGAGTTCGAACAGCGCTACGAGCAGCTCGTGGCCGAGCTCGAGGGCGTGCGAGCCGAGAGTGCAGAAGCGAGCAAGCTCCACGCAGCGTCGGCCAAGAGCCAAGCGATCTTTGCGCTCGAAGCGCGGCTGTCGGCTTCGGAAGCAGACAAGGCGATCGCAGTGCAGGACGCCGAGCGGCTGCAGACGAGCGTCGACGCGCTCGACGGCGTGCTGCACCAGTTCCAAGTGGACCAGAAGCAGCAGGTAGACAGTCTATGTCGGCGTGTTGCGTGTGGGTGGGTAGCATCTCGGACGCTGACGGGATCGTGGTGGTGGTATGGCGACGTCTGTCTGAGCAGCGAGAACGCCTCTTTGAGCTCGAGACAGCGCTGGCGGCCGCACGGAATGAGCTGACGGAGCTCACGCGCGCCCGTGCCGACGCGACGTCGCGTACGAGCGACAGTGCGAGCGATCTAGAGCGGGTCGTGGAGGTGCTCGCGAAGAAGACGCTCGAGTGCGACCAGCTGCGTGAGGTGGGTCAAGCCGGTTGGTTGGTGGCTCTGCGTGCGTGCGTGTGGGAATGGACGGGTGAGACGCTGACGCTGCTGCTCACAGGCGCTCGAGACTAGTGCGAGTCGGTACGCAGCAGACAACGACGTTCTCGACAAGCGCCTCGCTGCGCAGCTTGTGGTGCGGCGACTGCAGCTGCTAGGACGAGTGGGGGGTGGCTACACTCTTCACTCACTCTCTCACGCCTGATGGCGACGTGTGTGCGCTCGCAGGTCGCGTACTGTGAGGCGGAGAAGAAAGCCGAGGTGCTCCAGCTGATCGCGGGAATGATGGTTCGTGGTTCTCTGTCGCTTGTAGGCACCGTAGGGCTCCTACTGGTGCTGACTGGGGTGTGTTTGGGTTTGAATTCGTGTGTTTGCCTGTGTATTGACAGGGGTTCTCTGAAGAGCAGAAGCGGCGCGTCGGCCTCGGGTTTCCAGGTGACGGCACCAGTGGTATCGGTGGTGGAGGTGGGGGTGGTTTGTTCTCGTCGCTGCTGGGGCTCGTGGCGCCGCCACCAGGAGACAGCGCTGTGTCTGTGGACATTGACGGCAAGAGCTTCTCGGACATTTGGACCGAGTTTCTCATCAACGAGGCGAAGAAGTGAGTGCTCGCTTGCGTCCGTGATACTTTGACGATGGTGGTCGTGGAGTTCCAGAGTTCCAGTCAGTGCCAAACCAATTGATAGCATATTCAACTGACTGACTACAGTCCGCACCTAAGCGGAGACCTGAGAACACGTGAAAATCGCCACATGCAATCGCCGTTCCTGCTGCCACAAGCGCTCGTGCTCGTCGCGGCTTCCTGCCTCTCCTCCAGTGCTCCCCACCACCACCCCTGCCACCACACAGTCTCCTTTCCGCTGCCACTCATTGCGTCCGACGTGGCAGTTCTGCTCACTCGCCACAGGAGGACGAGTCTACCGACCATCTCGCTCAATTTTGGTTTTGATTAACGAGGACTCTGCCCGCCTCCGCTGGTGCCAACGCGACTATGATGGACACGCTGCACTCGCCATGCGTGCGGAGCGACTCGTTCGACAGCGTCGGCAGCTTCGCGGTGCTCTCCGCAAGCGACCCGCACGAGCGGAGGCGGCAGTCAGCAGCGAACAGAGACGCCGTGAGCTCCGACTCGGGCGAGTACGACGACGACGAGTGGGAGGTGCTTAGCGACGACAGCAACCAGCTGGAAGAGCGACGCGATACCATCGGTGCTGCTGCATCGACGATAATGATGACAAGCGTAGTGATGTACGACCGCTACTTCGACGCCGCGTCGATGCCTCCTCGTCCGACCGCTACCGAAGCAGACGACCAGCCCGAGTGCGAACACGAGCCTCCTGACAGCCTTGGAGCGCTCGACTCGTGCACATTCGTTGCCACTGTCGAGCCGCCGCTGGCTGCAAGCGCTGGGCTCGCCCCGCTGTCTCCGTCGTCCAAGTCGCGTCACGCCAGAGAGGTACTGTACTGTACCATTGATGATAGCTGCGAACGAGCGCACACCCACTCTGATTCGACCGTTCATGCTGACTGCACAGACCCTCAAGGCGTTCTACTTAACGAGAGCCCGACAGACGGAAGCGCGGTGCAAACTCCTCGTCCTTCACCCCCCACTGCCACCGCGTCCACTGCCGCTAGTGCAGCGGACGATCCTGCCGCTCAAGGCGCCAGGTACGCTCCTTGGCGCTGCCTAGGAGCTGACGAATCGTCATTCTCTTGACGAACTCCATACACGCTGACTCTTCTTGGCTTGGCTTGTGTGCAGATCGGTACTCGGTCGCGGTGCGAGAGGACGCTCTCCGGACAGCGAACGCGCTGAAAGCCACAGCCGCTCTGCAGCAGTTCCGCCAAGCGCGGGAGCTCGCGAAGCAGCAGCGTGCGGCGCTGAATCGGTGCGTCCAGTAGCTCTCGTAGAGTCAATCGGTCGTTGTGATGTGACGAGGTGGACTGGCGCGAACTGACTGAGCATTCGTGATTGCGGTATGGTGTGTGGGGAGAACAGCTCGAACGAAGCCCAGCTGATCCAGTCCCAGAGCGGACGCGGGGTTACACTGCTTCAGCCGTCCCGTTGAAGTAACCTTGTCGATGCTGTCGTCGTAGGTGGTCGTTGCCAATAGAGAATGTCCTGTCGCGAACGCTGTGTGTCTTCTGTCGTATTGCTGGCACTCTGGCTGCCGTTCTGTTCTTCATGCGCTTCATTCGTTTCGCTCACGAGGAGATCCACGCAAACCGCTTGGTGTCGTCGTCCAGTTGGCTCAGCCGAACCGCGTCGGCTTGCGGTCTCGGGAACTCGCGTTGGTACTTGGAGGTGGCGGACGCAGAGCCAACGCGCGCGCTCTTCTTGTGCTTGACCAGCGTGGTGCTGCTGGCTGGCGAGCCTCCGAGTCCCAACGCAGTTCGCGGACGATGTTTCGGAACCGCGTGGGTGCTGCGAGCGGGTAGAGCCGCTATGCTGACGCTGGATGTGCTGTCGAGCCCGAACGACCCAGTGGTGCCGCCTCGGCCGTTCGTGGGTGAACGAACGCGAAGCGCTGGCGCCGACAGCGACTGAGCGAGGTGCTGCAGCAAGTAGGACGACGAGAGAGAACGTGAGAACGAACGAGAAAGAGAGTGTCCTTCCACATAGCAAGCGCACACACACGCACCGTGCGAGGAATCACGAGCGCTGTCGCTGGGATCGGCGAGAGCTGCGGCGCAGGGATCGGGTCCGCCGGCACCTCAGCGTACGGCCGCGAGCACAGGTCGAGATGTGCGTTGTGGTGGTGGTGGTGAAGCGTGGGCGAGCTTGCACTCGACGCCAGCGCACCGTTCCAATGCAGCAAGAGGTCCGTCGCTACGCTCTGGTGCAGCTGTAGGGTGAGTGGCATAAGAGAGCGAGCGTGAGTCCACCGGTTGCCATTGTTGTTCTTGTCGCCGCTCTTCTCTCTCGCCAAGTCAAGTGCAAGTCTTACGTCGAAGCGCTTGCGAGACATCGTGTTCGGGCTCTCTATACGCACAGGTCCTTCGACAAGCGACTCGCCCTGGGTGAGCACGACGCCGCTCGCGAGCTTGATAGTGGACGGCAGCACCTGCACGTTAAAGTCGGAGCACTCGGGCACGAACGCCCGGGGGCTGCCGTTGCCAGGTCCGCTGGTGCTCGTGCTACGGCTTCGGCGCCGCCAGAGCGTACTCGACACAGTGTTGTGCTCCGTTGAGGCAGCCACCGCTCCGCTCTTTTTGCGCGACAGTGTGTCGTTCAGGATCACCACACCAGCTCCTTTCGATTGCCTCCTTCCGAGCGCCGACGCTGACGCCGTTGTGCTCGACGGCAGCGGGAAAGCGGACGAGTCGACAGTGTGGCTCTCGTAGAGTGCGTCCAGCGACGACCAGTGGCTGCGGCTCGTGTGTTGGCACCCGATCAGGTCGTCACCACCGCCGGCTCGGTCGGGAGAGACGTCGAGGACGCCCGAGAAGCTGTCAATGTTGGACTTCATCCGGACTGCGGTCGACGCAGCAGCGGCCGAGAAGGGCGAGCGACCTCCGAGTTCCTTGTGTAGCAACGACGGCGTGCTCTCTACGATCTCGACGTCGAGCGACACCTTCTGGCCTGCTGATGACGGCGTGAACGCGCGCGCGATTGCCGCCCACTTGGTGAACGTCGAGCGTCGCTTCGCGATACCGCTGAGCTCCTTTAAGCACGCTGCACGCCACGCCAGGATATCCTGTAGCGACCCCGTGCCCCATGCGTGAGTGACGGAGTCTGAACTCGTGAGTGACGGCTCGCGTCAGTGGAAGGGACGAGCACGTACAGGTTTCTCGTCGTCCTCCTCCGGGAGCTGCTGGATCTCGGGTGCCGCGATCGCCAGCACGCTGCGGTCGGCTGGAGCCGTCGTTGGTGTCATAGCTGCGCAGAGCCGATCCCACCATGCGTTAATGATACAACGCGCCAGCTCCAGATGAGAGGTATGATCCCACACAGCGAGTCTGCTCACCTTTGTCGGCTGCCTTCCGTCGCGACCGAGACACCGTTAGGCCACCAACAGCTAATGGAGAAACGCGCGGGAGCTTCTCAGGCGAACTACTCGATCGCGAATCTCGCGACGGAGACGACGCGTCAACGTTTGTTTGCTCGCCGGCGCCAGGTTTATCCGGTGATCGACACGGCAGCGTGCGGGCCGCGTGCCGATCCGTGGGACCTGCTCGCGGACTCGTCTCGTGAGCACATAGAGTTGTCGGTGGTTCGCAATCTTCACGCAGGACGGCAGCACACACTGCGTCGATAATGTTGCTGGCGAGTGCGTTCGAGACTCGAGAGACTGAGCGGCACGCGAGCACGTGCTGGGCGTAGCAGGCGTTTGTCTCGGCGAAGAGCTGCTCGATGCAGGCGAGGGCGACGGCTTCGCTCTCGCTCTCGTCGGCGCTCAAGAGCGCCAGCGTCGCGTCTGCGGCGGTCGCCACGAACAGCGACATGGAGGTTCTTGGGTGGGTGACGCCCTCGTGCATTGACGTCGCGGTTGCGAGCAAGCGAGATGATTGCACGCGAGAGGTGTGTCGACTATGAATAGTTCCCAGGCAGCTGGTACAGTATTTGATGCCGCTTGCCCGCCCTCGACTTTGGCGAGCCACTCCAAGTACGAGCATCGCGCGTGCGTGCGTTTGGTCTCGTCAATCCCCGATGCGGTGGCGATTTGCTGCACGTCGTGGTCGGCCCACAGAACACGTCGGACTCGCAAGCGCCACCGCGAGATGCGCTGTTGTCACAGCCGCGAACGTCTCTGCGGCTGGTACGGGGAGCGTAGAGTGCGTGAAGCGAAGCATGCAGAAGCGATCTTGAGTGGGCACACCTCTCGATGGGCCAGCCGGTCGCAAGCATGCAAGTAATGCACGTGCAGAGAACTTTGGAGAGAGTTTACGCGCTCGAGTGCAGTCCTCGAGCGTGCACGATGCAACCGAGTCGCCGTCAAGAAATCGAGGAAGGGATCCGATCGTCAGCGGCGACGACTACGAAGTACCCTTGTGTGAAGCTCTTCATCTTCGTCGTCGCCGCTCTCTCCTCTTCAGGAGGCCAGAGGTCACTCAGTCAAGCAAGCAAGCGGGGCTCTCACTTGAGTTTGAGAAGCTCGCCGAGCCGAGTCGTCTCGAATGAAAGACGCCAGCTGTTTGACATCGATATCTGATATTGACAGGCGGTGGTGGCGATTGGAGTCCATCATGTGCATGCAATCTGAAGTCGCGCTTGCCACTGCACTGCTGCTTTGGCGCGAGCGAAATGAACGAGCGAGGGAAGAAGGAGGGCTTCTCACACGCAGATGACCAGCGGGATGGTCACCACGTGGCTTGGCTGCGCCAGGGTACTTCTCCCGTGTCCCGGGCCGTACGCGACCGAGCGACCGAGCGGGCATGTGTTGCAGCGTGTGAAACGACATTCATGCATGTCAGCTGAAGAGCACTCGAACGAGATCGCCTTGCGTCATTGCCATCATCATTCGTGCGAATGCGGCCTGCGGGCGAGTTTCCTCGAGCACACACGAGATCAACGCTGGGGCTGCCCATTATCCCGGCTGGGCTGGGGAGTTCCCAGCTTTTCAGAGCTGTGCTTCGCTTCGAGAGTGTACATGTTACTGGTACTGGAGTTTTCGCGATGGAAACGTCCTGGTGTCGATAGTTTTGAGGGGTTACTTGCGCACCTGAGCTCGACTCGACTCGTTAGCCTCGAACGCGTAGATGTACGAGTAATAGCTAGGGGAGCACCGCACGTTGCTACCGACAGGAACAAGAGCACACTCAGCTCCCTCGTTGGCGTCGTGCTTGTCGGGGTTGGCAAGCATGCCTGAGGGATGCCTCGACGCGTTGAACCTCGCACACAGCCTATTCCGTTCGCGCTGCGTTGGACTTTCGCCTGTGCAACCTGATAATGTTGCACGTTTGACTTGAAGTGTGTATCCGGCACTTGTGGTTTGTATGGTTGACTTGTCCGTTGTATGGTTGACTCGCTTTTTGTAAGCCCGTAGCGCCATAAAAAAGAACAATTTCGCTTCAAAAACCGCTCCCACTTGCTTTCAGTATGCTCGCCATCGTGAGGAGACCTTCGCAACACAGGCGTCTCTCAAATCAACAGTCCAGCAAGCAAGCTCGAAGAGCTCCCATCGATCGAGAAGTCCCCCTGCACTCGGCTTCAAGGCGACCGATCGATCGAGTGCCCTCCCTTCACAATCCAAGCCGCGCGCGAGTGAGTGAGTGACTTGAGCAAGCGAGCCGAGCCGAGCGTGCATCCGCCAACAGGTTCGTTCGTGTTCGTGGCGTCCTGTCGGACGGACGCTCGCTCGCTTGCACACACTCACGTCTGGATCCTTGGCCGACGCTCTTGCTCTCGTTACAGTGAGTGAGTGAGTCATAGTGCAATGGCGACACCCGCTCCTTCTTCGACCTCGCACTGGACGACGACGACGACGACGACAACGACGACGATCGCTCCCCAGCAGCCGCCTGCACGGACGACACGCAGCGCGACACGGAGCGCCAGCACCACTAACGCGTCGTCTCCGCACACGGCAGTCGTGAAGAGCGAGGCGGTCGAGCAGACCTTGTGGAGTCTTCCTCATGCGAGTGGCGAGCTGAAGCGCGAGTCTGCGACCACAGCGACTATGAGCCAACACCAGCACCAGCACAGCAGCGCAGCGACGTCGAGCCTCGCCAAGTTCAAAGCAGCGCAGGACGTACGTATAGATCATATACGTGTGTGCTCTGTCCCTGGCTCGTGATTGTAAATGTCGATGCCTGGCCGTCGTCGTCATGCGTCGACACGGAGTACTAGTACAGTAGAGAGTTGTCACGCGCTCACATGATCACTCGCTCTCTCCCACATGCGACCGACATCGCTGTTGTATGAACAGCTCAAGATCCAGACAGACAACCTCCCGCCCACCCCGACAACCACAGGCAACAGCGCGACGAGCTGCTCGTCGGCGTTTACGACGCCCGGCACCGACACGTCGTCGTGTGCGACGCCCGAGACGACGCCAGCGCCACCGTCGAGCACCGGTAAGAAGCGCCGACGGCGCACAGCGGCGCAGATCGACCGCAAGTTTGCGTGCAACTACCCCGGCTGTCCAAAGGTACTGTGGCGAGTCAAGAGCTAGAAGCGTGTCAGCCCTCATCTGCAGTCGTACTTTAGTGAAGAATCTCACATAGTACTACTGTGGTGGATGTATGATGGTGAGCAGGCGTACGGCTCGGAAGGATCGTTGACGCAGCACCAGCGCCTCAAGCACGACGGCGTCGTTCTGGCCAAGAACAAGCCAAGTCCGTGCACACAAGTACGTGTCGTGTATTGTCGATCTCTTTGCGTCGTTGTTATTATCAGGCTCGTTAACACGTGATGCCTGGCTCGGTGTGGTGCCCAGCAGCTTGGTAGCTACTTCCCTCCGCTCCACCAGACGGCGCGCAGTGGCGCCATCGCCATCATTGGCGCTCCCAGCTCCGCGCCGCTTCCACGCGCACCGATCGCTCTCGGACGCTCGATCCGCCCAGCGTCCGTGGAAGGTGAGAGTCTACTCTTACTACCTGAGTGGCTAAGTGAGCTGCTGCTGCTGTGCTACGTTCGGATGTCTTGCTGACCCGCTTTCGTCCGGTGGCTCTTGTGTGGATGTGGTCACAGGAATGACGCCGCCAATGGCCTTTGACGCATCCGCGCCACCTGGGACCGGGGGCAGTCTCAGCGCACCGTCGTCTGCCGTCCGACAACGTCCAAACCAGCGCTCACGGTCGAACTCGATGCCAATTTCGATCTCAGGAGGTGCGGATTGGTCTCTCTGTCTGCTCGTGCGCTGGCCCAGCTCACTGGAAGTGGGATGATGACTCATGTGTTGCCTGCCCCTTCCTTCCTCCACAGGACCAGCACCGCCTAGTGTGCTCGCAAAGAAAGCGTCGATGACGGACTGCAAGGACGTCACTACGACTGGCGTTGCACCAGCTTCCCGTGCACAACCCGGGAGCCGCAAGAGCCGCGCGTCCTGCACGCCTCGAGCCATCCGGCGAGGCAAGTGCCGCTCCAAGTCCGAGACGCTTGCAGACGTGAACGTGCGCATTGCGCTTGGTGGGGACGCGAGCCCACTCCCGCCTCGCAGCGTCCGGAGCGTGAGCGACTCGTTCGTGACCCGCAGCAGCCACCACGAGCTGTTCTCGGCGCCAGTGAGCATCTCGAACAGCAGCACGAGCAGCAGCGAGAACGTGTCGGTCTCGATCGGATCCACGTTGCAGCACGTGCACTCGTTTGACTGGTCATCGTCACTGGCGTCCGACTCGCCGTCGAGCGACCTGGCGATCGACAGCGACATTCTGTCAGTGCTCGCTGACTATGACAGCTGCTCCGACATGGAAGACGCGACAGAGTTTGGCAACGGCGGTCCGCTCTCGAGTGCGTCGTTCCGCTCGGATGCAGCAGGCTTCGACAATACAGAAGACGATGATACGGACATGCTGATGACGTCGGCCGAGTTGGGGTCCTACAGCTTCGTGCGAGACACGACCCCGAGTCCTCCGGCGCCTGCGTCGACTGGACTCCGGATCAACGACTTGTTCCGGCGAGCTGAAGAGCTCGGGGTCGGCAATCGCGGCGTGGACCTGGACGCGGCATTTGCGGCCCCAACGCAGAAACAGTGGCCGTCGACGAGCGGGAACGGCGGCGTTGTCGATGCGCGCTTTGAAGCAGGCGGGTACTTGTCGACGCACATGGAGAAAATGTCGATGCTGCAGCAGCAACAGCAGCACGTGAGCTCACCTATGACCTCGGGTGGAACGGATACGTCGTTGCTCACGCTGCTCGATGGATCCACGTCAGAGATGCAACAGGTTCCTGTCGTCGCCCACGATGTCAGCAGCGACGAACAGGGACTGCACGCGACTCCGTTGAACCCACTTCCTGCCCAAGAGAACCACCACGACGCTGGAGCGCCGCTGCCCGATAGAATGATGGGAAGACTCGAGAACTTTGCGTCCGTGTCGGTGGATGCGTTCACTGTGAAGGAAGTGACGGAGCTCGAGCCGGAGGACATGGACATCTGCGACGACGCGAGTGTAAAGGACGAGATTTTCCCGCTCGAGATCCTCTCGGAAAGCGTCGGCGTGGGCGTCGCCGCCAGTCTGTGGAAGCGGGAGAGCGGCGGCGCTGTGGATGCGGCAGTGCTGACACCGCTTGACCTCGAACCTGCTGTGCTCGACTCGTGCTCGCCGACGAAGCGGAAGGCCGTGGACTCGCTGTGGCCGAAGAGCTTGCTGAGCGCGTCGTGCTGGGCTGCTCTCGAAGCGCAGAACCAGTACGTGGACGATCTCTTCCACGAGGCGATCACGACCGAGCGCAAGACGCAGTCTATCGGCGGCTTCTCGGCCCACCACGACCCGGCCACGCACGCGTTCCCGACCGACAAGCTCGTGGCGGGTGGCGGTATCTTGGGCGAGCTGCTCTTTGACGTCTCTGAGTACGGGCTCGAGGACACGCGCATGGGGTCGCCACTGCTCTGCCAGCAAGAAGAGCTCTAAGGTGGCGAAGGAGCTGACGACGCGGCGATGTGTCCTCCGGGGTGTGTGAAAGACCCAGAGAGAGAGAGAGAGAGAAACGATGTATCTTTAGTGAGAAACTTGTGGCGCGAACCAGCGCAAGAGCAAGAGAGAGCACTCGCAAGTGTACTGGCCCAGTACTACTGGGGAGCTGCCGCAATACCAGAGCGCCACAGCGCGTCGATTGGCTTGGTTGGCACTACTGTATTCGATGGCGCTCTCGCCTTCCGTTCCGACACCTGAGAAAGCTGAACGACTGTTGCATGTCTGTACGTGAAAGATCGGGAAAGTTTGCATGCGAGGTGTGTCGACTATGAATAGTTCCCAGGCAGCTGGTACAGTATTTGATGCCGCTTGCCCGCCCTCGACTTTGGCGAGCCACTCCAAGTACGAGCATCGCGCGTGCGTGCGTTTGGTC
>JAASFJ010000863.1:0-14665 GCA_023333755.1 Globisporangium uncinulatum
GATCATCGTCTTGAACGACGGGCAGGTCGCAGAGCAAGGCACGCATGACGAGCTCGTGGAGCAGCCCCACGGCATCTACCACCGCATGTGGAACGCCCAACGCAAGGCGAACCACAACAACAACAGTGACAGCAACGGTCTGTAGGGGACAGAGAGGCAGTAAGAGACTACTGATCAGCAGGTGGGAAGGCACAGGTTGGTGTTGGAGGCAGGAGAAGCTGCCTCCGTGGTTGCTCTTCTTGAAACAAAAATGGTGGCTCCACTGCTGGCACACGTAGTCTATGGAAACCCTTTGGTTAGTGGCTCTGTGCTGCCGCGGCTCCGACAAAGCTGCGAGTGGGCAGCATCGTCGACGGGAGGCGGAACATCGGGTACTCGGCGCCTCCTCCTCCTCCAGTGCGTTGGTGCGGCGGCCAGGGCGAGCGATCGATTGGCGACGCTGCGACCGCACTGTCGGTGGCGCCCGAGTTCATCTTGGTGATGAGCGACCGCTCCATCTGCTGCAGCATTGCGCGGACAAAGAGGAGCTTGCTCTCGGGCAGCGCCACAACGTACTTGCTCAGCCGCATGCCTCTCAGCGCCACAGGCTCGCGACGGCGCTGGCTGAAGTCCTCGCGGATGTAGTAGAGCGTGACCGCGTCTGTGCCCTTGCTCTCGACGAGGATCACTTCTTCCGCCAGCAGTTCCCACGCGACGTCGTACTTGAGCGAGCTGCTGGCTTCCCCGCTCTCGCCGCCGCCACGTACGTCGAGCAGCATGACGCGCTTGCGCGTGACGAGGAAGCACTTCTGCTTGAGGTCGACGTGGCCCACGTACCCGTCGCTGCGGTACCGCCCACCACGCAGCTTGCTCACAATCTCTTCGCCGAGCGACTCGACGTACGAGTAGACCTTGAGTCGTCGCGTGCGCAAGTCAATGAACCGCGGTGGCCGCACGCGCAGCAACAGCGCTTTGGTGTTCGGGTCGATCGCATCGCGGAGCGTCGCTGTCGTCGTCGCAGCCGCGAGCGAGACGCCGAGCAGCGGCTTGAGCACGAGCCCAAACACGCCGGCAAACACGCCGGGGACGACGCCCCGCACGCCGTTCATCTCGACCGAGTGGATCGGCGACACGACGAGGCCCGAGATTCCCTGGGCAAAGCCCTGGTAGATGTTGCGTGTGGCGGGGTACCCCGTGTAATCATCCAGCTTGACGCACGCCTCTGAGAGCCCAAGGGCGCTCGCTGTGAGGATCCGCGAGTTAAAGTCCAGGAACGTGTACACGGACGCGCGCACGAGCGAGAGCGTGCCGCGGCCGACGCCGAAAACAAAGTCCTTGGGGCTCTTGGCCATACCGTACGCTGGCTCGTATATAAAGTCCTGGAACCCGCCCTTCAGGTTCTTCCACGCGATCATGGGGTTGCCCAGCACGTCGACACTGCCCAAGATCACGTACGCCTGCCGTAACGCCTCGCTCTGGTAGTGCGACGTCAGCCGCGTCGCCAGTGCGTCTGGCTGCACGAACGAGTGGCTGATCTCGAGCGCCTTGAGGTTGAACGGTGCGTTCGCGATCTTTGTGAGACTCGTCCCGATCGCATTCAGGATCAACCGCACGGGCCCCATCGTCACGGCGGACGCTGTTGAGTCTGTGAACGCTGACGATGCCACGCCACCGCCTCGGCTGTTGTGGCTGTCGCTGTCGCCACGTCCGTACTGTCCGTCTGCGATCACGCCACTGCCAAACGTAAAGCTCACCGTCGCCTGTGAAGCCAACCAACCAACCAAGCCACCGCACACACACATACAGTCGAGTCCCCGTCAGTCCAGAGCAGTCGTCTCTCATCCAAGAGACAAACGGGGCTGACAGAGCTGACGCAGCCATGAACGCACCCGGATCGGGTCGATGGAGAACTCTTCAAAGTACAGCTTCTTCTCCTCGTCCTTGCGCGTGAACTTGCCCTGGGTCGGGTACACTGGGATTGGCGGCGGCGCGTACGCGTGCCCACTGCCGCTCTCCACAGTCGCTCCGTCCGTCTTGGAGCGGTTCGTGTGCATCGACATACTCGACTGTGTGAGCGACGTCGTGGCCTCTTCTTCGCGAATGGCTTCGAGGATCTTCACTGTCACTTCGAGACTCGCGTTGAAGTCCTCGAGGAGCAAGCTGTTGAGCGATCGGTGAGACAACGACGACGTCGCTGCTCCCCGTGTCGCCTTGCCGACATGGTCGGCTGCTCTGTACGCGTTCGCGTCCATCACAAGCGGCGCGAGGTGGGACAGCAGCGACCCGTCGACGCGGATGTGCACAGGCAGCGCCTTGGCGCTAAAGTACCGGATAAAGTGGATCCCCGCGTACTCGTCGTGCTTGACGAGGTCGAGCTGGAGCGCTGGGATGTACACGATCTCGCCGTCGACGCTCTGCGACCGCGCGGCCGAGTTGGAGAAGCGCAGCAGCACTGGGAACGGCGTGCCCTGGAGCTGGTTGTCGATCTGCACGTCTCGGACCTCGAACCGCATCGCGACGATCCGCGCGGTCGTCTCGCGCTCCAACCTCGACACACCTGTGTCGCCTCGCGTGATGTACGCGCTGCTCCGCTTTCCCTGGTCCTCTTCGCTCATGAGGAGCTGCAAGTGAATCCCCGCGACCGACGCGTACACGAGCTCTTTCGGGACCCCGTCGACGAACGAGACGCCGACGCCTTGGAGCTCCATCTCGAACCGGAGCGTCGGCGCCGACACAAAGCGACGCAGGAAGTCGTGTCGGAACGTCGCGTTCTTGGTGGGAGCGTTGGCGTCTGGCGCTAAGAGCGTGTTCGCGCCTCGGTCGCCACGAAGGCGGGCGTCTGTGAAGCGAAGGACGCGCGTGGGACCGTCAGTCGACACTTCAATGCCGAGCGTTCCTCCCAAGGCGTCTGGGTACTGCTGGATCTTGTCAAGTACGAACGTCCCAATGCGCAGTGGGCGGCTGTTGTCCCCTGCTGCCGACGGCAGCATGTCGACCACTAGCATCCGCTCTTGCGTCGGCTCGTCCCACGCATAGTCGAGGCTGTGGTGCGGGAGGAGGATCTCACTGCGCCGGACGCGGAACTGGTGGATCCGCAGCGTCTCGAGCGAGTAGTTCTCGACACGGTACGGCGGCGCACTCGCACTCTCTTCGCGGAAGTACACGCACACGCACGAGCCGTCGAGCTTGAGCATGAGCCGCAGCAGTTTGCTCTCGCGCGTCGACTCGTGGCGCATGCGCACCGCGTACTCGCCCGAGTCTCCGAGCGGCACGGCGCCGCTCCAGGACCAGCCGTACTCGGCGATGCGGCACCGGATCGCCCGTGTCTTACCGAACCGGAGCGTCCAGTGGAAGTCTGCGTACGCCCCTGCTTCGAGGTGCACGACCGAGTTCATGGATGACATCATGCCGTTGTTCGGCAAGTGCACAGAGCTGCTAATGTCGATGGCGGACGCGGTCGTCGTGCTGAACTTGGCCGACGAGTGGCACACTTCGATCGCGTAGCCGAGCGTGTTCACGAGCATGAACCGCGGCGTCAGCATCACGACTTTTGTGCGCGAGTACCGTCCCTTTGCGGCACTGATCGAGTACCCGACGCTGTAATTCCGGCTCGACCCAAAGTCCGCCGATTCGACGACACCCGACGTGCCCGTCTGGTCCAGCACGATCGCTTCCGACCACTTGCGCTGCAAGCTCTCTTTCGCTGCGTCAAGGCCGCCCAAGAGGTCGTCGTCGTTCACGCGCAGACGCACGCAGCCTCTCTCTAAGCGGTGGTCCGAGTGACAGACCTGGAGTACCTCCAGTTGTCCGACTGTCTTTGGGTCGTCGATTGACTTGGGCAGCAGGTCAAGCAGCCCCTTGATCGGAGGAACGCTCGGGAGCAAGCACGGGTGGCGCCGCTTTCGCTCGTGCTCGCGAGAGCTCCCGCTTGTCGCGTCCATGTCGTCCAGCGACGCGAGCTTCACACTGTCGCTGTCTCCCCAGTCGTGCCCGCCAGCGAATGGAGCGTGGATCAGATGCGCGTTCCGCTCTCTCGTCACGCCTTTCGCTCTCTGCTTCTCCTTCAGCAACAGCTCTTCTCGGTCGAGACGCTTCTGTCCGGCCAGCAGGCTGCGTACCAGCACCATAGCCCAGTGAGCCGACTACAAACAACGCAACACACTCTCTCGCTCTATCCACATCCTCCACTCAACGGTACGTACGTCGTTGGGTGCTCGCTGCCAGTGCGTTCGTCGTCAAACTCGTACTCGAGCTTCAGGCCCGTGAGATTCACGATCCAGTACGGCACGAAGAGAAAGATTTCTCGGCACTTGCTCGCCTTCATCTCGAACTCGGCCGTGACGTACAAGAGCGAGTCTGTGACCAGGTCTTTCATCCGGATCTGCGCCACATCGGCCGTCTCCTTGCCGAGCAGCACTGGCTCGCTCCACTCGAACCCTTTCATGCGGACGCTGAGCTCCAGCGGCGTGTCCGAGTCCGACAAATGCCAGATCACCGAGTCCGCGACGTTGATCGTTCCGCGCTCACGGAGTCGCTGCTGCGCGTCCTCCCACCGGTGCTCATGCGCTCGCACGACGCCTCCTGTGGCATCAGCGGCCGGCGTCCAGTCGTTCGGGGTCGCGAGACAAAACTCGAGCGGCCCTGCTGTCATGTTGTGGATCACGAGCGGCGGATGGAACGACAGCGTGCGGTGGTACACGCCGTCGCTCGAGTTCGAGAGACACGCACGCATGATAAACGGACGAACAGGACGGTCGCGGTGCAGACGGTGGAACTTCATCGTGCTCTGCACGTCCGTTAGGTCGTCCGAGCCGGTCGCTGCGGTGTCGCGGTCCAAGACTGGCAGCCGCACGCGCTCGGACGCGTACGGCTTCGAGACCACGGTCCCGGTCGCGTCCACCGCCTTGATCTCTGGCGGGTGCGTCACAATGTGTCCTTCTCCGAGCGACACGAGGTGCAGTGGCACTGGGACGACTGACGACGCTCTCACCACCGATCGCCAGATCGGCGACACGTCCGGCGTCGACTGCGGCGACACGTACTGCGCGGGTGGCGGCACGAACTCGACCTCGAGGTCAGACCCCGTCTTGTTCTCCAGCAGCAGCGTCGACCGCACGACAAACACCTTCCGGCCGCGCTCGACGAGGACGTCGATCACGCACTCGCACTTGCGGAGCTTCGCAGAGAAGATGTCCATGTCTGCATTCACGAGCGCGTACATGCGTGAGTCCACCTGGTCCACTGAAATCGCCGTCTCGCTCTGCCACTTCTTCTCAAACACCGACTGCGCGTCGTTCGTGGCTTCCTCGTCCTCAAAGACGGCGACAAAGATCTGTCGGTTGCCACCAGAATACGCCCTCTCAGCACCGCTCCGCTGGTAGTCGTCCTCGCGTGTCAACGGAGCTCCGCCCAAGTGGTTCAACTGAACGTCCTCGCTCTCGCTCTCGACAAACTCCATCGGCTCCTCGCCACCAGGGACGAGCGTGCTCGGCTTGCACGCCTTGCCCCAGTAGTGCAAGTTCAGCCCTGTCGTGTTGCGGATCCAGTACGTCGAGTACTCGGTCATCTCGCGCGGGTCGCCGCCTTCGTGCACGACCCACTCCCACGCGCGCGTCGCCGCCATCATGTTTGCGATGAACGCCTCCGTCACGTTCAGCTGGAGCGTCTCGCTCGACTGGATCTTGACCTCGACCGGCATCAGCTGCAGCGCCTGGCTGTCGTCGTTCACAGCGGCTTCCTCGAGCGTCGGCTTCGCGCTTGCTTGCCTCGAGACGACGAGGTCCACTTTCCAGGGCTCGATGAGCGGCTCGGACGCCACCAAGCGGAGGTTGTGGTACCACGCGTCGAGCGTCGTCGCGAGCGAGAGCTTCAGCGCAGCGTCCGATGTGGAAAAGTGCGAGGCGTCCAGGTGGCCGATGTTGAAGCCGAGCACTGGCGACGCCTGGTCGACAATGTTGTTGATCACTTGGAACTGGAGGCCGCTCAGCTGCAGCGATGCCTGCGTCACAGCGTGCTTGCTAACGAAGCAGCCGCTGCTTTCCCTTTCCTGGAGCTCGTCTGGGACCTCGGACCCTTCGTCATCACGCTCCGACAGTGTCAAGTAGTACGACGACTCTCCATGCGGCTCGTCCGTAAACTCCCAGCCCAACTCCTCCTCCAACGCCTTCATCCGCGCGACATACGTCCCGCGAATCTTCTCCTCGGCACTCGCGACGCTCGTTAAGCTCGACGCGACCTGCAGCAGCACGGGGAGGTTCCGGTACGACACTCGCGACGCGATCCGATCCACGTCCACGGACGGCTCGTGGGCGACCCAGTCCGTCCACTCATCAGGCACTTGCTTCGCACTATCGTCAGCGAGCAGTAACGTCTTCTCGGTGGTTAGCAAAGCTTCCTTGAGTACGACTGTATCGCCTGTGTTGTCTGCCGCAGTCGGACGGATGCAGAACGAAGACTTGTAGTCCGCACGGACGTTGAACGGCTCAACGATCGTCCATGGGAAGTGGACACCCCGCACAGCTTTCGACTCGACCTCCAGACGCTCATCGACCGGAGAGTTGATGCTGAGCTCAATGTTCCGAATCTCTGCACTGCCGACGCGAAGCTCCTTCCGGAGAGCAGCTACAGGGTATCGGTCGCCGCTGAAGGCTGCCAGTTCCGCCCGCACATTCGCAGCTAGCTTCACGCCAGCCGCGTCTGCTTTCTTGTCGGTAGAGAGGAGCCACAGGGAGAGGTTCGACAGCTCCACACGCACTGTCCAGACACACCGTCTCGCGTCGTCCTCGGGCGTTGTCTCAACGTGCTGTCGCTCTTCCTGCAGCGGAAACTCCAGTCCGCCTTCCAGCGCCTCGTCGCCCTCTCTCTCTCTCTCTGCGACTGCAGCGTGGACAGAGGACGACAGGTTGTTCGCAGTCAGCTTCCCGGTTCGATCCTCGTGATGCGCTACACTCTGGTTCCGTGGCGACGCGTACGCCACCAACTTCTTTCCGCTGCTGTCCTTCACTGAGTCCGACACGCTGTCCTTCCGTCCACTAACGACCCCCGTCAGTCCCGCTTGAGACGACTCGGTGTTGACGCCACCGCGGCTCTCGGCAAACTCCCGCATGCCATCGAGATACACGTGATTCCGAGCCGTGGACGACGGGGGGATCATCCGTGGCTTGTACTGCGCTTCGAGCTGGTACGCTCTCCGACGCACTGTCACGAGCGTCTCAGCGCCAAAGTGCTCGAGGCGCAGCAGCGTGCGTGGCAGCACATTCACGCGTGCTGATGCGAGCGAGACGGTGATCACGTGGTCGCTTCGCTCTTTCGCTTCCTGTGTGGCGGGCGGATGAACAGCCAGCTGAATCAGCAGCTGGGGCTCGGTCTCCACCACTGACGGCGTCTCCTCCAAGTCCAGTTCCAAGCTCTCGGACGCATGGGTTGACGCAGACAGAGACCGTCGCATCGCGTGACGATCGTGTTCGCGCGTCGACTGCGACACTGCAACGCTTTCAAAGAGATTCGTGATGCACTCCTACAGCACCAGCACACACGCACGCACACAGCTCAGTCGTCTATGCCAGGATCTCCACAACGACCCCCCCCCACATGGTGTCTCGCACCTCTGAGTCCGCGATCTTGTCCCGAATCACCGCCGTCTGCACGGAGAACTCGACGTGCGCAGCTGGGGACTCGCCTGTCGCCGACACGCTGAGCGTGTCGGCGCTCGCTGTCGCTCTCAGCCCGCTCGCCACGATCTCAACGACCGTCGTGGCGCCCAGCATCTTCGGCAAGCTCGGCTTCCGGGCCCACGCATCGTGGCGCTGTCGGCGCGGAGAGCCACCGGGGGCGGTACCTCCGAGCCCGCCCGTCACGTCCCGCGGATGGCTGTCGTCGCTTGCGTCGAGTGCGCTCTTCATCCAGAGCTCAAACAACTGCGGCGCCTCAGAGTGCGCCTGCAGTGCGATCTTGATCTCGTCCAGTGTGATGGTCGCACGTAACCCCATCACGTGCTGCGCTCGATCTACGTTGGGTGCTGTGAGCGGCTGCGCACCCACTTCCGAGCCTTCTTCTCTCGTCGCCACGGAGCCGAGAAGCGACTCCAAGTCGTCGTCCCGGTCTCTTCCCTGGCGTGTCGCGTTCACAATGTCCACGAGCGGCTTGATCGTTCCATAGAGAACATCCAACCCGAGGCTTAGTGTCTTCTCTCCAATGTTGATGCACACTGGCGAGACTTGGACGGCGAGCGTCAGGCAAGGAAGGTCCGAAGCCGCCACAGTAGGATCCACACTCTCCTCTGTCGCGTCCGTCATGGGCGTGCGCATCGCTGGAATAGTGCAGTGCACTGTGACGTCCATTGGCTCGAGCAGATGGAGCTGTTCGGGGAGGAACGTGATCTCCATCCCAGTGACAGCGACGTGGACGTCTCTCTTCGCACTTGGACGGCACTTGTCGCTCTCAGGAGCCACCTGTGTGCTCACGACAGACCCAGACACGTTCCCGAGACAGATGCACACGCCATCTGGACGACTCGCGGCCTCGAGTTGCATGGATGGGAGAACGATGCTCGTCTTGACGAGCTTCAGTTCGAGGTCGAATGCATCGAGGAGATTCGAGCGAGAAGTTGGCGGCTCTTGCTCCGCGTCCTGAGCAGCACCAGAAGCCGCGTCCGTCGCTTTCTCCGCAGGAGTCTCTGCTTTCTGCACCGCTGATAGTGCTCGAGGCACGCTCGTCAGCGGATCGGGCATCGAGTCGAAGAACGGCGTCATCCGTGACGACTGCGGACTCGCAAGGCCGGCGTCAAAGAACGGCGAGTGCGGACCGTGCGCAGACGCGGTCTCGAGCAAGAACGACTGCGAGCGCGGGTGGCGCGTGAACCCTAGGTCCTCAAACGCAAACGACTGCGAGCGCGGGTGCCGCGCTGATGAGGCACGATCCCACTGCGGTCGGTGGCCTCGCGCCCCATCGCTTCTCGACGCCAGGTACAGTCGCAGCGGCCCGTCCATCACGTAGCTAGTGACGCTTTCGAGGAAGTCTGGCTGGACAAGCAGCTGAATCGGCTGCACCACGACGCTCACGCTGGACCGCCGAGGAAGGACCGCTGCTTCGCTTGCGTCCAGCTCGTCGTCGCCTCCCGTCTTCACGATCCTGCCGTCGACGCTCAGTATGAACTGCGGCACGGTCCCCGCACCGCCCTCTCCTCCTGTCTTCGCACTCATGTCCAGTCCAAAGATGTCGACAAAGTCACTCGGAGCAGCCTCTCGTTGGCTCGCTCCAGTGTACTGCGTGTCGCTCTCGGCCTCGTCGGACCGCGTCTTTGGACTCAAGTCGAACACCTTCACGTCGCCAACTGTGCCTTTCACGATCACGTCGCCTTCGACTGACGTGCTCACGTGAACCTGGACGCGGAGAATCGCCACCGACACCTCGGGCTCGCTGCGGTCGCAGAAGCAAACCGAGAGCGACTGCGTGCGCACGCTCACTTTCACCAGCACTGGCGCTGGACGCTGCAGACGGCCGTCGCTAAGGCCCGCTCCTCTCCTCATCGCCTGTGTGGCTTCTGCTTGCTTCTCGAGCAGCTGCTTGCGCGCGTGCTCGAGATCGGCTCGCACTGACTCGGTTAAGCTCATCATCGGGAGCAGCGCGTACTCCTGGCTCACGGACGGCGACAGCTGGAGCGGAGGCAGCAGCTCGTCGTCGTGCGTGTCTGCCAGCGCTGGCGCAGTCGGCGGTGGAGGCGACCCAAGCTTCAGCCTCGACACTGTCTCGTCAAGCAACTCGAGGAGGGAGCAAATGTATGACTGGTCAAAGTTGAACTGGAGGCAGCCGACGCGAATGTCAAGGTCGCGCTGCACCTCGTCGCCAGTGAGACTGTCGTTCACAGAGCTGAAGACAAAGTCGAGGAGGTTCGCTGGCGCCAGCACCGGCAGAGCACTCGTTGCTGCCTTGGCTCGCTGGAACGAAATCACGCGCTCCCGCTGCCGGGACGGGCGACGGCGAGGGGCGACGCTGGTCGGGAAGAGCTTCGCGGGTCGCCGTTGCGGAGCACGCATCGAGAAGGGTGCGGCGATCGTAGGGCATGAAAACAAGAGGAACTCAGACGCCTTCCCACTGGCGTCCAAGTAGTCCTCGACCTCGAGCGACCGGAAGCTGCAGGTCGCTTGCGTCGACAGCGTCTTCTTGGCGGCGCGGACGCGGAACCCTTGCAGCTTGACAATGATCGTGCCGTTGTCCCCCACGTCTTCGTCAAAGTAGTTACCGTCGTACCGGTACGACGCAGACACTGGCACGCTCATCGACGACGGCTTCTTCAGCTGGACAGAGATCAGCGGGAACGTGAGCGTACACACCACGAGTCGCCGGTCGAGCAGCTCCGTCTGCGTCTGTGAGCTCGCCGCATAGGACCGATTCGCTCGCCTCGACTTCTTCCGCTTCAGAAGCGGCGGCTCGTCCTCGGCGCCGAGCACATCCAGAACAGTTCGCGTCGGCCGCGCCATCGCATCCGAATAGAGCGACTCGGCACTCGATCCCCACCCGAGCGAAGGCATCGACTCTGGCGGCAGCAAGCCTACACTGGGGTCGACATTCCCACTTGCGATGCTGAACCACGTGTCGTCACTGCCTGTACTCGACTCGCCGTCCGAGTCGTGAGCGTCCACGGGAGTCGTCTCGGCAGCTGATAAGAAGCCAGCGTTGCTACTGCTCTCCTCGTCATTCCCAGCTCTCCTCAGCGCCGACGCGCTCAAGAAGCTGTTCTTTCGTCGAGCCTGGATGCGGTCGCCGAGGTCGAACGGCGTCGCGTCGAGTCCTTCAAACAGGTCCGTCGTGTCGAAGAAACTGCTCTCGTACGGACTCGACTCGACCTCCACCGTCGAAGGACTCGCAAGGCTGAAGCGCTCGACCAGTCCGGACAACTGGAAGTACTTCTCGAGCGACATCTTGAACGTCAGCGCTGGGAGGTCGGCGTGGACGTAGAACCGCGTGAGCGTCGCATCGAGCGGGAGCACCGACATGCGCACAGTGACGTTGATGCTGAAACGCTCGACGAGCTCGTACTCTTGCTCTTCGCTCAGCATTGGCTGCGGCAGCGACGGTCCGGCGGCCACTGGGTTGCTCGGCCGCGTCTTCCCGTACGGAACGAGCGAGACGTGGACGTTCGTCACGGAGAGACTGAACTTGTCGTAGAACTCCTCTTTCCACCGAATCGCGCCCTCTCCCTTCTCGGCCTCGTCGTACAGCTGCTTCACGAACGACGTGCTCGACGACAGGTTTGGCGAGCTGGACGGGTTCAGCAGCGCCAGCGACGACCCACTCAGCGGCCCGTTGCTGCTACTCGCGAACGTGTTCTCACCGTCCAGCTTACTCAAGCGGTCGGTGCGGAAGTTGATGTGTCCCAAATCCACCAGCAGCCTCGCACACTCCATGTCCGTGTCGCTCTCAGGGATGACGATCACTGGCGCTTGGATCCGCAAGTCCACCGACACGGCGATTCGATTCGCCATCGCGTACTTGAGCTTCGCTTCGGTCCGCGCCTTGAGGTTCACAATGTCGTTGAACGACGCGACTTCGAGCTCAGCCCAGAGCCCGAGCACCTTGGGCGTGTTCAGGAAGCTCGAGAGCCGGCCCCAGCACGTCGCAGTCGGTGAAAACACAATCTCTAGCGGCTCCATGTGGATGTACAGCGCTGCGTCGGCGCTCGAGTGCGCCGGGTTCGTCTCGTAGCTTAGCAGGAACACTGGGCCGGAGAACGCCGCGTTGTCGATCTCACTCCCAGCCCCGCTCACAGTCCCGTTCTGCTTCCTGCTCAGCAGCCGCGAGAACGCCGAGCTCTCAGAGCTCTCGTCAAAGCCCTCGATCGACTGCAGCGAGACGTCGACTTTGATCGCGTCGTCTCGCGCCACCGCTGCGAGCTGCAAGTGAGCGAACGTGCCGAGCAGAAAGTCCGTCGGCGCGTACTTGCTGCTGTAGTTCGGGTCGTCGCGCCGCAGACTCTTGGCCGCCTCCACATCGCTCGAGAGCGTGAGTGAGCCCTTCCCGAGCGTCACTGTGATCCGTGTCTCCTCGCTCTGTTGCTCCACGTCGTCAAGATCGTGCAGGTCGCCGTGCATCGTCGTCGTCTTCTTCTTTGTCGTCTTCTTGTGTCGCTTCGACGGTTCGTACTCGAGGATCTTGAACAGCTCGCGCAGCTCGACCTCTGGGAGCACTCGCCGGGAAGCTCCCTCGTCTGGCGAGCTGTTCGACGCAGCTGTGAGCTTGGACGTCCAGCCAAACATCCACGTGCCCCAGGACCGGAACTTCGCCTCGGTCGGCATCGTAGACTCGGATGGTGTCGTGTCGACAGACTCCGTGTCGGAAAACACCGCCGACGCAGGCAACGGCACCGTCCGTGTGGAATCCGAGTGCGTGTTCGTCGACGACGCAGCCTCCCGGACTCTCCGGTCTGCGAGGAACCGGAAGAACAGGACGTCTTCTACCGCTCGCCTCCGCTCGATCTCTTCGAGGACAGAGACAGCGTCACCACGTGGGCCCTCACCACCGCCGGATCGTGACGATGCCTTGGACGAATGTCTGGACGACACCACACTCGCTTTCTCGTCGTCTTCATCGTAGTAGCTCTCGCTCAGCCTACTCGCTTCGTGGTCCAGTCCGTCGGCAACACCATCTTCGTAGTCGTCGTCGTCGTCCTCCTCCTCCTCCTCCTCCTCGCTGTCCGAGTCAAGGTAGCTCCGTTCCCGGCCTTCCAGGAGCCGCCGCGATCGCCGCTCCCACGCCGCAACGTACTTCCGACGATCCTCTCGGCGCTGCTTCATGTACGCCCACGACCAACGCTGTCGCTTCGCCCGCACGTCCTGGAGCACCGCTGTGATCGCGTACTGCCACCACTCGCCAGCGTCCGCGTCCAGCACTGCGCTCCGTGGTCGGAGGCGTTTGTAGTGCTGGTACTTTGCCACGTGGTCTGGGATCTGGAACGCCGACGCCAAGTAGAGCAAGTCGCAGTACTGCGAGTCCTCGAGACGCAGCGCCACCTCGGGGACGTTCACTGCGAGGTCAAACTTGGGGCCGGTCGTATCGAACGGGTCGCGGTTCACGACCAAGCGGGCGTGCGCGTCGATCGGGCGCAGTATGAAGTGGTGCTGCTGGTGCGACGGGTACAGCTGCGTGTGCTGGTACTGGCGGTCGTCAAAGCGCTTCGGGATCGCCCGGCTGAAGCAGCTCGCAAACTCGTCGAGCGAGCACTGCTCAAAGTCCACGGGCTGCGTCCGGAGCACGTCGCTGTCTGGATTCAAGTACACGCTCAGGTGGTTCAGCTCGACGATCTTGTAGATGCGCGGCTCGCTGCTCTTGGACGTGTCCACGTACGACGGCTGCCAGCTCGAGTTCGTCGACTGAGACGTAGAGGAGCGAGCGGTTCAGTGTGAGCGATGAGAGCCACCCCACCATCACAATGGCAAGCCCAAGTCGACTCGATAGTGGCAGTCTACGGCCTTACGCCTACCTGGACGTGCACAGACTCGATTGTGAGCCCAAGAGCGAACGGATGGTCGCCAGTCGAGTGGTCTTCGACACGGACGTGGATGCGCCGAATGTGCAGCTGCAAGACAGAAGCGACATGGCGACCCACGACACACACAGCACGTTCAGTACCACCAGGCAACCACCAATACAGCCATACAGCCACAGCCACACACGCACCTCGAGGTTGTCAATGATCTTGTTGACGAGCCGAGCGGCAAAGCCGCTGTCGCCAGCGCTGCTCTCGCTAGCTGCCTCGTCCTGGCGCTTGGCGTGTGCGTAGAGCTCCTCAAGCAGCTTCTTCTTGAGCGCGTGCTCGTCCATCTCGAGCACCGCGCGCTCAATGTCCTCCTCTGTGCGCACGAGGACGTACACGTCGTCGACCGTGACGACGACCGAGTCCGAGTGCAGGCGGTTCCACGGAATCTTGAGCTCGATGGAGCCTACGACGCCGCGCACGAGACGCAAGGCCGGGTGTGCGATCACGTCCGGCTTGAGCTCCAATTGGTGCAGTACGACGTAGCCGGACCAGACGGCTACGTTGATCTTGTCGCTGCTGAAGCACCGCGCGTCAATGTAGTTCCCGAGTGCGCTCGTGAGCAGCCCCGTGACGAGCGTCTCAAACATGACAGCGGCGAGTGGGGCGCGGTGATCACGAGACGGCTGCCAGCGGGGTCTATGGACAGGGTGGTGCTGACGACGAGGGCGATGACAGCGGAGCTGCTCGACTTGTACAGGCAGGCAGTTCTTTACACGAAATTGACAAGCCAACCATAACGACGGAGCGAAGAGGGTCGCAGATCATTTGATTATTGTATGAAAAGGTGGGAATCGACAATGGTGGTCGTAATGTGAGGCCACGACAAACCAGTTAAACCATTGACTGCTGCATTCATTGCTCAATCCAGGAGGGCTCCGTGACGACAAGAACCTGAGTGACGGAGTATACTGTGCGAACCAAGATCGACACAGCTGAAGGCGTCGCACGTGACGGAAGCACCAGTTCATTCATTTCCACTCGCAGTCTCCTGCCTACACGTCCGTTCACTTAAGACCGTTGCTGTCACTGTTGTTGTTGTGGTTCGCCTTGCGTTGGGCGTTCCACATGCGGTGGTAGATGCCGTGGGGCTGCTCCACGAGCTCGTCATGCGTGCCTTGCTCTGCGACCTGCCCGTCGTTCAAGACGATGATC
>JAASFJ010000864.1:0-14657 GCA_023333755.1 Globisporangium uncinulatum
CAACACGACGCGCCAGCTTGACCCGACGCGCTGGAAGAAGCTCCGCAAGTGCGACGACGTCACAATATACTACGAACGCTCAGGTGCGCGTGACTCGACGTCGTCAACGGCGTCCCTGACGTCCCCAAAAGCAGATTCGTTCGACTCTGGCTCAGAAAACAATTCGCGCATGGGTCTCACATCCCCACTGCCCGCGTTCGCGAGCGGCCCAATCACACAGACGCCCGAGAGCAGCAACCCCAAGCACCGAGGGTCGCTCCCAAAGCTCCTCGGCATCGGCCGTGTGCCCGGGACGCTTGACGATGTGATCTACGGCTCGCTCGCGCCAACACCGACGCAAGCGCAGATTGTCGCAGCGTACGTCGACGCGGGTGGGTACTCGGACTGCAAGGTCCTGTACGAGATCCAGAGCCCGACACTAGCCGACCCATTGCGGTTTGTCGGACTCAAGTGGGCCATGAAAGCTCAGTCAAGCCCACTCAGTGCGGTCGCAAGGCAGCGCGACCTCGTGTACCTCGAGAGCATTGGGATCACGACGCGTCTAACAGCCACAGGCGTCGCTCAGCGCATTGGCTACCTCGTCCTGCACTCAGTTGACGTGCCCGAGTGCGGCGAACTCACAGCGTTCTCGATCGTACGCGCTCGGACGTCGTCGTGCTTTCTATTCCGCCAGGACGGCGCCGCGGTCGACGTGTTTGTCAAGAGCTACGTCGAAGTGAACGGCCACGTGCCCGACAGTGTCGCGCTACGGTCCGCCGCCAACAGTCTCGTGAGCGTCGCACTGAACCACCTCGCGGGTCGGTACCGTAAAATGGGCTGGGAAGTCACGAAGCGCATGCGGGACCCGCACGCACCGCCGACGCCACTGCCGACAACAGCGGCCCGTAGCAGCTGTGCGGGCTGCGCGAAGCGCTTCTCGCGGCTCAGTCGGACGCTCACGTGTGTCTTTTGCTGGGCTCGCGTGTGCGCCAAGTGCTGCGAACAGCGTGAGCTCACAGTCCCCACTGATGCCGCCACACTGTCGTCGCGAGGCGCGAAGCTTGTGAAGCGAACTGCGGTGAACACGTGTACGAACTGCTACGCGAACGTGTTTCGGCTCCAGAGTGCAGAGGCTGTGGCGCGAGAAGAGATCCGAGCGCGTGAGTACGGACGTGTGGCGGAATCCGATCCACGCGAGGACGCAGTACAGAGAGAGACGCGTGCTCAGTCGGTGCGAGGGACCGGCGCGACCGTCCAACGGCGGCGGCGACCAGCGTCCGTTGCTGCGATGGGTGGTGGCAGGAGCAGCCACGCCTGTGGCCCACGTGCGTACTCGGCGGACGTTGCGTCGAGCGCAGCCAGCACACTGTCGACGGAGGACTTACGTGCGCTCGTGAACAAACTCGCGCTTGGTGGGTCGCTCCAGCCGACACCCGAAGCGGACGCAGCGAAGGACGGTGCGAAGGAAGAGGGTGAAGACGAGGAGATTGGCGGCGACCCACTCAGCAGCAGCGTCATCGAAGTGCGTCGCGACGACGGCGAATGGGTGAAAGAAGCGCTGCCGTCGCGAGTGGCGCCGACCCCGACAGCCGAGGAGGCGCCAGTGGCGAAGCCGGCCGACGACTTGTACAAGCGCATTGCGAACCTGCACCAGACAGCGGAGCACTTGTACCAGTACACGAAGCGCACGACGGACAATAATGTGCGTGGAGGCGGTGCCATGGCGGCGCCAAGTCAGGAAGTCTGTATCGCCCACTCACACGCACACAAGTAATGAAAGATATTCACGAAGTTTGCCGTAACTTACACGACAGTTTTGACTAGGCTGTCGTTAGTTGTCACATTAACAGTGGATTCAGTGAAAATTTGAAATAAACCTGCAAAACTCTCGACGACGAGCAGGTCACACAGGGACGAGCATGCCCGAGAGGAAGAAGCGCGGAGCGGCGGCGACGCCTTCGCCCGCGCTGCCCACGCGCAGCAGCCCCCGCGCCCCGCCGAGCGCGTCGCTGTCGACCACGCAACTGTCGGCGCTGACTGCGAAAGCCAAGGCAAAGGCAGAGCCGCCACCACCCACACGCAGCAGTCCGCGCGCGAAAGCGCCGCCGCCTCCAGCGACACCCACGCCAACAGCAAAGCCCACAGCTCCAGCAGCTGAACTGCCGGTAGTAGATGGGAAAGGAGAGGAGGCAGTGGCTGACGAGATAGCCGAGAAAGCCACGCCACATGAGGCACACGCCGCGTCCCTGCCCGCAACTGCCACAGTCACAGCTGAGACCGGGCCCGCGAGTGGCGGGGACACTGCAGCGCTGCGGTCGCTCGCTGAGCAGCAAGACGCGTACCGACGCAAACTCGAGCAGCTCCAGCAGCAGCACGCGCACCGGCAGCAGCAGTGGCAGCGCCAGCAAGCAGACGACGCGACACGCCACGAGCGCATGCAGCACATTCAGCAGAAGCTCCACGAGCGGATCCGACAGAAACGACAGCGCGATAGCGACAGCGACAGTGCAACTACAGCGTCGTCTGAACCCGAGCAGGGGCTGGAGGAGAAGGTAGAGGCGGTGGCGCACCAGTCAGAGTCAGGGCTGAAGCTGTCGCTGCCTGACAGTGCACCTGGGACGCTGAGCGCGTCGACTGCGAAGGCGTACGAGGACTTTCAGCGTGCACGCCAGGAGCAGCTCTTGCGGCTGCAGCAGTACCAGTCGGAGCAGCAGAAGCAGGCGGTGACGATGAGCGCTGCAGACGCTCCGCTGGCGTCACCGACTGTCGCGCCAACGACAGTGATGGCGACACTGTCGGTCGAAGAGCAGATGCTTGTCCAGCAGCACGACATTGTGCGGCAGCAGCACGTGTTGCAGAGTCTCCTCCAGCAGCAACAACAACAGCAACGAGGGACAAAGACGCTGGCGACAGCTGGCGACAGTACGCCATCGGCTGCGAAGAAGCGGAAGAAGTCGCTGCCAGAGAGTCAGATGGAAGCGCTCGTGCGCGACCTCTTCCGCTTGAGCGCTGCATCGAACGCCGTGGACCTGCGCACGTGCCTCGACAAGATGACTGCGTGGCTCCACCGGTGCTTTGACGTCGGGCTCTTGCGGTTCGCTCAGCGCGACTTTCGCGACATTGTCGCGACGAAGCGGCCTGGGCTTGTCGCAAGCGGTCAGTGGGCGACCGACATTCAAGTCAAAGTCGAGTACATTACGCAGAAGATCGCACAAGTCATCCTCGCGATGACGACGCACGCATCAGCAGTGCAGGCCGCGACAGCGACCGCGACAGCGACAGCTGTCGTGTCGGCGCCTGTCGCGACGAGCGAGTCCGAGGTCGTGCGACTCGCTGTGTTGGAGCAAGCGTACGCAGCGATGAAAGCACAGATCCGACAGCAGCAGCAATCGCTGTCGCTCCCAGTGCTGTATGGTGGAGCGGTAGCGAGTCCGGGCCGGAGTGCGCCACTGAGTTCGCCACTCGCAACCGCCGCCTCGCCACAGCCCCGACCTGTCGTCACGAATGCTGTGCCTGCGCGTCCGTCTGTGCCAGTGCTGGCGCCACAGTCGACGCCAGTGAGCAGCACGCTGTCTGCTCGCACCAGCAGTCCGCTGAAGGTTGCGCTCACGAGTGCGCACCCGACAGCGACTGCGGGTCCCGGACCAGCCGCGCCGCTCTCTCCACGGGTTGTCCAGCAGCTATACGACGTCGACTTGACGTCCCGGAGCTGTGCGGGCGTCCAAGACGACAGTGAGGACAAGTTCTACATTCCTGTTAAAGTGATCGCAAAGATGATGCGACAAGGTGTGCCAATCGACACGACGCACCCGACAGCGTCGACAACCGCCAGTACAAGCGCCAGCGTGTCATCCCTTCCTGTAAGCGCGGTGGGAGTAGCTCCAGCCGCTGGCGCGCGTACCACCAGTGCTGATGGCGGAGACAGAGCGAACTCTGAGCCCCTGGAACCAGCGGGTGCGACGGCGAACGAGCAGCCGAAAGGTGTCGACGAGAAGACGACAGGAACTCAGTCAGCGTCCACGGTCGCGCTCTCGCTCCAGAAGCGCAGGGTACTGGCGCAGCGAGGCAAGCAGCCGGCGCAGCAGCAGTCACCGATCCGGATCGACGACGACGCGGCTGCGTTCATGCAAGAGTGTGTGACAGAGTTCATCCTGTACCTGACAAGCGAAGCGAAGGACCAGTGTGCGTTCGAGAGCGCACGGAAGCCGCTGCCACTGCTCGGCAGTCACGTTGTGCAGGGGATGGAGAACCTCGGCTTTGCAACGTACGCCAAGGTGCTCGCGTGCTACAACGCCAAGATCAAGAAACTGCAGGACGCGCAGGTCCAGAAGCGCGTTGAGAAGAAGCTGCAGGACAAGCGGCTCCGCGAGCAGACAAAGCAGCGGGCGACGGTGCAGACACCAGCGACGGCTCCGCGAGTCATCACACCACAGTTATCCCCAGCAGTGACAGCGGCGGAGGCTGCTGCTCAACGAGTTGCTGCACTGCGAGCAGCAGCGATGCCTGATGTGTCGCTGGGACGTGTCCAGCAATCGACGGCTCGTGCGGTTGTTGCGTCGGCTGTCCTACCAGCGCAGCGTATTCCCACGGCTGCGCCTGTCGCTGTTGCGTTGGGTGGGATTCAGCAGCCGACATCGAGTTCGGTTGCGACAAACGCGATGGCTAGTGTCGCACAGGCCAAGCCGCCATCAGCTTCACTTACGGCTGCAGTGGTGCCGGCGGTATCCGTCAACATCGCCAATGTCGTCGCTCCTGTGACGACAGTAGCGGCGGCGACAGGATCGGCAGCAGTGAAAGTAACGACAGCGACGACTGCTGCACCATTGGCGATAACAACAGCGCCAACAGCGGCAGCAACGACAGCAACGATAGCAGCGACAGCGTTAGCAATAACAGCGATGCCAGCGACGACTACTCCGCCTTTGGCGACCACAACGACCGCAACGGCATCAACGACACCAACGACAGCGCCGACAGCGACAATAACGACAACGACGAACCCGACGACAACGACGGCAGAGACAAGTGCACCAGCTACCAGTGTGAGTTCAGAGCCAACGCACGACAAGGCACAGGAGGACCCAAGTGCGCCAGCGACCGCGTGAGCTTCGAGCGGATCCTCTATTCCTAAGGTTAACCATCCACTCACGCATAGACGGACACGCGCCGCATTCGCACGCACAGTTCTTCTTCCACATGCAGCAGACGTGTGGTACTTTCTTCATTCCGCTCCAATCCGAGACGCAGCTTATCGCCCACTTTCCCACTCTCCTCTCGCCCACTCTTGGGTTCGCTCACCCGTCCCGTCATCCTTACAGCGAGTCGACCATACTCTTCCGCTCGTACTCTTGTGTCACTTGCGACATGAGCTCCCAGGACGACGGCGACTTGAAGTACTGGAGCATGTCGGCTTCAGTCGGGTGGCGGTGCGACGCGGGCAGCGCCGACGCGGACGACGGCGACGACGCTGCAGACGCCATGCTCCCTTCCACGATCGTGCGCACTTGGAGGCGGTTGTGCGAGAAGACGGAGAAGTAGATCGTCACGCGCGTCCGCAGCAACGTCGCACCGCGTCCTGTGCCACTCATGCGGTGCTCGAGCGGCTCTTCTTCCGGCTCGTCGTCCTCGCCGTCGTCGTCATCATCGTCATTCTCGTCGTCCGAGCTCTCGGACGTGCGCTCGTCCGGCCAGCGCATGAACTGGACCGCGACTGCACTCCCATTCTCGTCGCCAATGCCACGCACACGCCACGCACGGTACGCCACCATGAGCCGCTTCCGGGCCCAGCTGAACGGGAAGTAGTCCTGCGGGACAACGACTGTCGGCTCTTGTCGGTCCAAGTCAAAGAGGAACACGGCTTCAGACGAGATCAAGCTGTTGGGCAGCGCAAGCGTCATGGTCGTCGCAGTCTCGGTCACGTGGAAGATCTGTGAGATGTGGCCGTGGATCTGTCGCGACAGCCACGACGGCGACGCCGACGCCGACGCGACCGACGTTTTCTGTCGCTGCGCGCTCGGCTCGTCGTGGTTGCCTTGGCGCACCCACTCGCCCGTGAGGCCACGGACGCCGTTCATCGCTGCATCACGCAGTGACGCTGCGACTTCGAGGTCTCGTGGCGACGGCAGTGCCGACTGAACAGCGTGGAACAAGTCGGCAAAGTGGTTGTAGTACGGCAAGTCGGCGTGCGGACCGCCGCTGCTGTCGGTCGTGACCTCGTCCTCCTCGTCCGTGACGCACCACCAGGGCTCACGGAGCAGCCACGGCTCCGCGTTCTTGAGCAAGTCGTACAAGTCCCACTGCTCTTGCTCGTCTTGCTGCTGCGCCATGCGCTTCGGGAGCTGGCACACGAGCTCGTGCACAGCATCGTCAACAAAGTCGACAACCTGCGCGTACGCCGAGTAGAGGTCGACACCGGCTTGCGCGTACTCGACGAGCCGGTGGCGGAGGTCGAGCAGGAGACCACCGCTGAGCAGCGACGTACAAACAGCGACAAGGCTCGAGCACAAGTGCTGGAGCTGGTGGTTGCTCAGCGGGATCTGCACGAGCGCAGCCGGCTTCCCACGCGCCCGTGCCGCTGCTGACGCGGACGGGATCATCATCTCGAACGAGTGCCGGTACACACGCGCAGTCGCCAGCGACACAGCAGTGCCACTTGCACTCGCTTTCGACACTTCTTCAAACCGGTGGATGCGCTTCACGATCGTGAACGCGAGCTGCAACACGCGCGCGCGCCGGTGCAAGTCGACTGTGTCGGTCTCGTCCGCCATCGCTGCGAGCTCTTCGTCCGCTTCCGGCACTGTCGCGACCGCGCCCGACGTCGAAGCGCTGTCGCCACGGGCCGACGCGAGCAGCGCTTCCGAGGCTTGGATCGCAGCGAGCAGGCCCTTGTCCGAGTCAGTCGAGCGGTTCCGCTTGCGGTTCAAGTACCCTTCTGGTGAGCTCGCGGGAATCATCGGGAAGTACACGGGCGGAGACGGCACCGCTGGCCACGCGTCTCGCCGCAGGAACGGTGTCGCTTTCGTCGATCCGTACGCGTGCGCGTGCATCGCAGACGGAGGGAACGCCGGCAGCGACGCACGTTGTTGCAGCTGCTGTTGCTGTTGTTGCAGGTAGTGTTGGTGTTGTTGCTGGTGGTGGGGGTGTGGCTGGTGGCGGTACGTGTTGGGC
The DNA here is from genome assembly GCA_023333755.1 of Globisporangium uncinulatum. Lineage (NCBI taxonomy): Eukaryota > Oomycota > Peronosporomycetes > Pythiales > Pythiaceae > Globisporangium > Globisporangium uncinulatum. Next base: position 7,147 of record JAASFJ010000864.1, read on the forward strand.
GGGTGGGGGCTCTCGAGACGCAGCTGCATCATGTCCATGATCGGCGTCGTCACCGAGTTCGTGCGGACGCTCAGTGGCGCAAGCGGCGCTGGCGACGGCATTGGCAGCGCTGCGAGCGACGACCGTCGGGCCTGGAGGTGCCGACTCCCGTTCATGTACGCGACGCTCGGCAGCGTCGGCTGCGACTGCTGCGATGCGTACGGTTGCTGTTGTGGCTGTTGTGGCGGGTGATGGTACGCAAACTGCGGCAGCGGGTGCGTCGCCGACAGCGACAGCGGCGGCTGGAGCGTCTGCGACGACGTCTGCGACGGCAATGGCGGGAACGACACGTTCGTATAGTACTCCGTCTTGAGCGACGCGGACCGTGTCAGGCGCTTCCGCTCCCGACGCGAGTGGTCGTTCTCTGCACGGAACGCAGCAGTCGCTGCTGCCGCAGCCTCTGCGTGGAGACTCGAGACTGCGATACTGTGGCGCTGGAGCGTCGGGTACCCTGTCGAGCGACTGAATGCGTGGCTGCTGCTGTCGGACTTGGGCGGCGCCTGGGCTTCGAGCAGTGCAAGTGGCTCAACGAGGCTCCGGCGCTGCTGCGAGGGGAACCGCTCAGTTCCACTGTCGCGCTTTGCTTTGCTCAAGAGTTCGTCGATCGACGGGACGCGTGAGACGCCGACAGCGCCGACAGAAACGTCGCTACTGTCGCCAGGAGCGACCAGTGGCCGCATCACCGGCGACCGGAACGTCTTGCGCGCTTTGCGGCTCGACGAGATGCGAAACGGCGGCGACGCGAGCTCTGCGACGCAGCTGAGCGCACTTGCGTCGCTCTCGCTCTGGTTAAACACATACACTTTGAACACGTGGAGGTTCTTACAGTTCAGTCGCGACGACTGCCAGCCATAGTGCCACGACTGGCGGTTCCCATTGAGCAAGAAGCACGAGCGGTCAGCGGCTTTCGGGACCGTTGTGCCACGAAACCACTTGCCAAAAGGCTGGTCCGGGACTTTCACGTCGTCAAAGAGCTCTTTGCGCGCGTACTCGCGGCCAACGAGGACTGTTGCGACGCTCTCGCTGTCGTCGGAGCCGGTAGTTAGCGTGATCGCGCTAATCGTGGCGCCAGGTGCGACCTTGGGCTTTGGCTTGGCGACTTCTTCGAACCGACCGAGGACGATCTGGCACTTGGGCAAGAAACACTCGACGACGAGCCCCGAGCCACAGAAACTCTTGGGGTTGTGGCCGCCGCAGCAGTGCGGGAAGCACCGGAGGTTCTACCGTAGCGATAGAATGCACGGAAAGTGGGTGAGCTCCACGCTGTCGGGACAAGAACAGGAGACCGAGAGAGTGAGAGAGAGACGTACTTTGTGGCCGCTCGCCTTGTTACTCCTGCAAGAGAGCGAGCGAGAGAGAGAGGGCGGTTCATTAGCCTCCAAGTCACAGTAAGCGTGACACACCCAGGAGGGACGTACCGCAGGTACTCGGTCGTGAAGAGCTCCTTCTCGCACTGCGAGTGCACAAACTGGCAGACGCCTTGGGGGGCAAAGCCTGCAGGAGGGCTCTCGACGTCACGCTCAGGGCTCTCGGTGCTCCATGTGGGCAGCGTCGTCGCGTCCATTGTGAGAGGCGCTCGAGTCGTGCGTGACGCGTTATGTGCGACCACCAACGATGAATGTCCGCTGAGGTATCGAGGGAGGACGAGGTGGGAGGGGGGAAACGATCTTCCTCGGCGAGCGCTTTGTGTGGGAATGGGAAAAAGATCTGGGAGCGCTTGCTCGAGAGCTTCTCTCTCTCTCGATGACGGTGAGCGACAGACTGGAGTGGCGCAGTGGAGGTGGCGGCCTCGATGGCGCAGACGCGAGGTCGACGATCGGCGGCGGACGACGACTTTGTGGAAGTCTCAGTAGTGACGAAATGTAGGGAGGTGAAAAGCACCGATAAAAACAACTGGAGTTGAGTATGCTCCGGCTGTTTTCTGTGCGCGCCGTTTTCTTCGCTTCTTCCCCCCTTTTTTCTTGACTCTGTACATATTGAATGATTCGACTTTTTGTATTGGAGAATGTATGATTACATCGAATATGCCGATCAGCTGGGTTGTCACCAAAGTCTGCTTGCTCTCTTGACTTTGCATTTTGATGTGCTTGCTGTTGAGCTTGCCGCCTACGCTGTTCGTACCGTGTTCGTACATACTGTGTGTGACGGCGTATTCATGAGTGTGTAGCCCCCATTACAGACCAGTCATGCGGCGGCAGTGGAGCCCCACCAAGAAGCAGAGTTTCATGCAGGTAAAAGTATTCACTTGGTTTCACTATGGTGCGCTCAAGTCGGAGAAAACGAGTCAGTCAGAAAGGGCGGAACGTCCAACATCCCACCCTCTCGTCTGAATCGCAGATACCGGTCTTGATTCGCACGCCGCACTTGGCTCCACTATGCTTCTTCACGAAACACGCACCGATACCTTCACGAAGGACACAAACGGAGACCTGCCATTTCCAATTATGATAGCACGCTTGTTGGCACAGCGATCACGCTTGGTGGCTTACAAGCTCGCGCCTTGGCTTACAATTACTCGCGCGTGTCGCGCTTCCGACGTTCGTCTAGAAGTGCTTGGGCGTCCAATCGTGGTCAAGTATCACTATCAGTAACACCAGGATAAGATCGGATCATCATTGATTTAGCACAAAACGTGCAAGTTTACAATTATTCGGCTAATTTGAGAGACCTCGGATAAAACCTAATTCGGACCTTCAGCGGATACTGTACGCGACACACCACCTCTCACACGCACGTGCACACTCTCCACGAGGGCTCGTTGGTCTTAGCATGAATGAACAACCGCAAGCCTTATGCGCTACTGCCTTGTACTCTCCTCTCCTCGTCCCCCACTCACGCTCTCCCTTCGACTCGCTCATAGACGCAACTGGAGGAGGTCCTTGTGGAGCCGAGCGCACGCGAACCGGCGGGTCGGACGGCGACCATGACGCACTCGAACGCGAGCACACAAGCATGTTGAATCCCATGAGCAGCACGAGGTGCCTCTGGAACGACACATAGAGTGGGATATCTGGGAGTCCCACAATGCTTGTGGACGTCCGATACGCAGTGCATTGGTCACGGAGCTCGGCACTCCATGTGGCAGGTACATCAGCGCAGTGAGTAGCAGTTCGACGTAGTGACGAGAAACGAGTATCGATAGACCAGCTGGCGGGTGGTGGCGCGAAAGGCAAAGCTCGCGGCGTTCGCCATGTACTGCGTCGAGACGGCGAGGACGTGTGGAGCTAAGCCAGTTACCTTCGATTTAGGCTTTGTGCGCGAGTTCCAATGGGGCACATACCAGGGCAAACGCCGGAGAGCTTGGATGGGCGTCGAGCAAGCAGAGCTTCCCACGGCCGAGGGCGGGCTCGGCGTACCGAACATCCGCATCGAGCTCGCTACGATGGCCGCGATGGCTGTTGGAAGGCGGACAAGTGAGCACGAACATCGAGAGAGCATTGGGCGACGTGCTACTGGGCTCGACTTTGGGGCAGCCAATCTACGTGACACCAACACCTGGCTCACAGCGGCAGTGGGCATCCATCGTGTGGCGAACCGGCGTGGACGTGATCCAGGCAGCAACGTGGACACACCCGACTCGGGCTGACAGGGCGAGCGTCAGCAGGTGCGCTGCTGCGGTGCTGCGGCGTCCGGATGCCGCAGTCTGGATCGATGATACATTGGTCGTCGACGTACGACCACTTCTCAACGGGGCGTTACTCCGACGTCAGACCGACTACAAACACGAGGCCTTTCAGCTCGGTGTGGCCCCGGCACTACCTAATGCGACAGGATGGATGGCTGCTGAACCGTCACGGGCAGGACATGCAGGTTTCCAGTCTGCCCATTCCTAAAGGAGCAACCACGCATGGGGAAACGCTCAAATGGGACTGGCATGACACCGGCATCCTCCACGTCACAGTGACTGGGGGGCTGCACATCACTGCCGCCAAGAAGCGCGCCTGGCGGCGATTGCGTGTGGCGTTGGTGTACAACTTCCCGCACATCCTGTATCGGCCACCGAGCGAAACGAGCTCCGGCCGTACAGCACCGCGGTGCAGCAGCATCACGATTGGAGCCTCGGTGGGGACGGAACCATAACTCACACCGACGCCACTATGGTGACATCAACGGATCCGTATGAAAGGGCATCGGATCTAGACGCAGCGGCCACCAGGCACACCAAGATGGGCATGCGAGTGACGCTGATGGCACACCCGCGCGTCAGCAGACTGGTTTAACTTTGAGCCGGCGAGCAGCGTTTCAAGCACAAGCGGCAAGCGTACAAGCTCCACATAAGTGCGCGACGTCGAGAGATCGGAATGCGCGCGAGAGACGCTCGCACGAACAAGACAGGAGAGGGAGCCGGCACAGCAGAGCTCAGCGTCGGCCTGGACTCGTGGCGTTAGAAGCAGGTCCTGCGAGTCTACGGGATCTCCGAGTATGAACGACAGCTCTTGGTGCGAATCAAGGCGAACAAAGTATCTCCGAGGAACTCGCGCGACGCGGACCTGACTTGCCCTCATGCCTCATGTCGGCTCGGCACAACTGCTACAAGGGAGCACATCTTCTGGGCGTGTCCTCATGCCCAGCAACTATGGTCTCGTGTCCGGGCAGGATGAGCTGGCCTCGGGTTCGAGGAGAGCGAGATGAGTCCGGCAGACTTCTTTAACCTCGACATTCCAGGCACGCTAAGGAAGCTTTGGGACAACATGGTGGCGGCCACTCCTGCGCTGGAGGGAAGCATCCACACCCTTGACGAGATTCACGACGCCAGCAAGACGGCGTAGACGCATGTGGTGACAACGGCGCTCGGGTGCATTTGGAGACACCGTTTGGCAGCATTGCAAGGCGAAACGACGACCGTGGAGCAGTTGGAACAGGTCGGAGCTCTGCGAGTGACTGCGGGGTTGTGGACGGTCGCCCGTCAAGTGGAGCTCACGGGCCGACAAGAGTGGAGACGGACGCGTGCCCGGATCATTCGGCACATCGCGGATGTGTTGCTCCGGCTCGGTGATTGTGCGGGCCGACACACGATCATGGGCGACGGCAGTCATATGGGTGGCGAGCATGTCCTATGCGGACCGTCGCATCACGAACAATACGGCAGAGTACTTTGGTTTGCTTCATGGGCTGCGGTATGCCAAAGCACACGGCCTCGAACCGCTCCAGATCATCGGAGACAGCATGACGATTATTCAACAACAGTGGCGGCACGCACCGCCGAAAGCGGCGCAGCTGGCTGCACTGTTTCGAAAGACGCGGTGACTTTGCGGACACGATGCTCATCACCGGATGGAGCCATCACTACAGAGCTCTGAACAAAATGGCCGATCGAGCCGCGAATGACGCGATGGACGCGAAGGCGTCAACACAGTACGAGTCGCCCAGTGAGCGGGCGGCAGCGAAAGAGATCGAGACCTGGCTCAGCAGTGACATCGGGTCATGGATCGAAGCGAGGTTGGCGGCTGGGTGTTAACGACACACAGCGAGTCGACCGCCCGCATGACCGGGATGTAGCGTGAGTGCATGGCGAGCGTAGCTCGCACGTTCCTGTCTGATCTCCATCGTGGACGGGGTGACCGGGGGAGGGGGTACTGCAGTTCGTTAGCGTAGCTGAATACACCAACAACCAACCAACCAGTTACCTTCGATTAGCCAGCCTTTGGACACGTTCACGTTGCCCAGGTTGAACGGGCAGTAGCAGCTATCAGTCATGAATGCGCGCACGCTCGCTGACAGAAACACGACGTGGATTGCGCCGTGGTTGAGCGTAGTGGTGGGCTTGGCGAGCGTGATCGCGTGCACGAGGCCGACGAGGAGGCGGCCGTCGTGGACCACGAACGAGTACCGCGAGACAAAGACCGAGTTGCAGTACAGGGCTCCGCGTGAGCGGAGCCCGACACCAAAGCGTCCGTAGAGCACAAGGAACTTGGGGTTTCCGGACGTCGTCGCGAGCGTGCACCGACCTTCGCGGCACAGGTCCACAACAGCAGCGATCGACTTGGTTTGGCTAGTGAACGGCGACACAACAGACTCCTCTGTGTCGCTGAGCGCCACGCCGACGTGCGCAATGCAGAGCGTGCCACGATCGTTCCCACCGTTTCCGCACATGCCAGTGACTACTCCGGTAGCCATCATCTCGGCGACGCAGTCGACTTTCTCGACTGGCGTCATGCGAGCAATGATCAACTGGCGCAGCTCGCTCATCTCGTTGAGGTAGTTGAACACCGCCTTAGTCATCGCGAGCTCGAGTGCGAGCGAAGCAGTCTGGTCATTGTCGTCACTGAGAAGTAGCTTCTGGACGTCAGCACCAGCGCTTGCGTCGAGTCGGCTTTCAGGTCGTTCTGGAACAGGAGAAGCCCGAGCAACCCGAAACTTGTTCTCGACGTCGTCTCGTGGGAGCTGCTGATGAGTCTCCTGTAGGTCCGACACGATCACACTCATGCACTTCCGGTTGTGGTCGAACTCGAAGCGCTTCACGAGCTCGAGTGCGTACTTGCCACCGTCGGGCGACTCGATGATCGTACGAATCTCTTCTTGGTTGATCGCGTCCAGCACCTTGTCTTCGATCACCGTCCGGTGCGCGCTCTGGAACATCTTCACTTCCACTTCGTTCGTTCCCCACGAGCTTGCCTTCCAAGTACCTAACCGCGTGGCACGTTGCCAGTGCGTACTGGAGCATCGGATCGGGGCCAACGCTCGTCATGTCGCTCTGTTCGAACATAGACCTCTTGAAAGCGGCGTCCCTGTTGTTCGAGACGATCGCTGTAGAAGCAACCCGGAAGTCCAGCCCCGGGCGGCAACGCGAGGACACGTTGTTCGCGACGGCCGACACCATGAATGTCCCAAAACAAAACGCAAAGAGCGTGTTGATCAGCCCGGCGTGGTGGGTCAGCAGGTGCATGGCGATCCCGGCTGCGACCGCGCCAAGGGCGACTAGGACCACGATGACCGCCATGAGGTGCTTGTTGTACTTGAGCCGCACCTTGCCAGGGTACAAGATCGGCTGGATGAGCTGGCCGCGCACTATGTGCGCACCAGTGGCGTACACGGTCGCGAGGATCTCTTCGTTCTTCTGATCGTCTCGGAGCCGGCGCTCCCATGAAGTACCAGATGAGGTAGCTCATGAGCTGGCAGATCTAGGCAAGCTGGAAGACATCGTGCGAGATCGACTGCTTCCACGACGGCATCGGCACTTGGGTGCTGTTGAGGGTGCTCTATTGCACGCCATTGACGTCGTCGACGCTGTGCTTGACAACGAACTCGGATGCGAGTAGGTTGTACCACGCTGAAGTACGGTGTTGGTCATGTCGAGAAGTGCTCAGAGTGACCAGGTATATCGCAGAGTGCTGCTATTCAGCACGATAAGAGCTGCTCTGTCACCTCAAACCCGTCTCTGTCGTCACGCCTCCCACGTCCGAGTCACCATTGATTTCATCACCACTCGCTTATCCAGACTGGCACCAGGAGCTCCATCATCGACTGTCAAC
>JAASFJ010000865.1:0-14650 GCA_023333755.1 Globisporangium uncinulatum
GGGCTCGACGGTCAGTGCGCTGCTGATCAGCACATCGCTGGCGCTCGTCTGCGTCAAGAACGTCGACTGGCGATGCTGCTGCTACTGCTTCTCCACGTACAGATCAACCAGCTTCATGAGCAGCTTCTGTCTCGACAGTGCGAGCGCTGAGTTGTCTCGCGCAGGAGCGCTGGCCCCGACTTCAAGTGAATCGGCTGCGCTTCTCAGCTTGTGTTTCAGTTCGTTCACCTCTCGCTGCAGCATCTGGATTGCCGCTTGCTGTGCCACCGTCTCGGACGCGAACTGCGTCTTCAACTCACGGAGCGTCGACATGAGCTCGGCGACTTTCGCAATCGCGATCTCCTTAAACTTCTTCTCCGCTGCGGTGCCTTGGATGAAGTGCAAGAACGCGTTGATCTTGCTTCGACTGAGATACGAGGCCCCGTTCGCGTCGTTCACGTCAGCGACAATCGCGAACACAGCGAGACTTGCGCTGTCTTCAGTCGCACCAACGCTTTCAACTGGTGAAGGCGAACACATTAGCACTCGATGGACGCTTCGTGTGTGTCTCTCTCACCCGTCTGGAGCTGCCCACTGGCACACGCCCGAGGCAAGGTCGCGATAGAACCGGTGGGCTCTGGGAGTACGTGCAGCTGCGTCCTCCATGACTGCCCAGCGCAGTCCCACTCGCGCCACTTCCTGCATCTCACCACGCTCGTCAGTCAAGTCAGCAGTGACAACGCTGTCAGCTCCTATACACGCGAAGACTGGTCTGTCGGGCGGTCCCGCACCTGCGCTCGCCAGCACGCGATCTTGCTTGGACCGGCGGAGCTGTAGACCCCTCTGGGCGTGCGCTCGCGCTCGAGTCGGCGATAGTTCTCGAGCACCAACTCGTTCGATGGGTCGGCGTCGATCGCCCGTCGATACAACAGCTCTGCCTGAAGAGGGGAGGCGATGGAGACTGTGAGAGGCCTGTCACTTTGTTTGATCAACAACGATCGACAACGAGGGGGAGGGGTGGTGGTGTCACCTTGTCGAGCTCTTGGTGAACACACTGGAGAAACAGTGCGTAGATCCCGAGCGCCTATAGGAACAAGCCCAACTGGCGTCAACTGGGAGCCCGTCCGCTCTGTGGAGACGCTGCGTACGTACGTTGGCATTCTTTGGTTCAAGGAAGAGCTTCCAGCACACGCAGGTCTCTTCCACGGCCTTCATACGGTCGCTTAGATCTGCAGATCCAGTCGCAGCTTGGGCCAGCGTCTGCGCCTGCGCCAGGAGCTCCAGTGCACGCGGCCACGTCAGCTTCGTTGGGTAGCGACACGAGTAGATGAGCAGCAGGGCGAGTCCTGTGAGCATCTCAATGTCGTCCGGTGCGACCTGAGTGCGTATAAGTGGGTAGGAACAACAGCTATGTCAGCAGGACGGACAGTAACACCCTAGCAGACTCCGTCGCGAGCTAAACTACCTTGAGCACCGCTTCGTATGCTTGCAGTGCGCCTTTGAACTACAAAGTCAGACGCAGCACCGAGTCAGTGAGCTGTCGAGGGTTAGACGACTGGGGCTTCGACTACCCGAGACGAGACGCTCTTCCAACCAGACCCACCCACCTCGTGCTCCATGAAGTGGAGGTGAAGCGCTTGCCGCTTCCACGACGCCACGTCGTCGTTCGCTGACATCTGCGACAGACCCAACGGAGCTGCTGTATGGTCTTGGCTGTGGTACTGGAGCGCGCGAGCGAGCTGCGGCAGCCTCCACTTGCTGAGCGCGACCCACGTCTTTGCTCGGTACCAGCTTTGGATCCGTTCGGCTGCGGTCGTCTCGTTAAACTGGCTGAACCGTCCTCGGTACGGGTTGAAGAACGCCTTCATCGGCTCCACAGCCTCCAGCACGGGCTCCCAGTCGTCGGATGGCATCGGTACGTCGCGATCTCCAAGACTGAGCGGCTTCTTCTCTCGAACGAAGCAGCTATGGAACCGATTCACGTACACGAAGCCCCCAGTCTCTACATCGAACTGTTTCCTGTACGTTGCCTGTGGTCGCGACAGTAGCAGTGGCAGGTATCCGCCAGGTCAGCGACGCATCGTTCTCTTCCTCCATACTGTCTCAAAAAACCCACACATGTACGTACGTACCAGTGCGAGCCGGACGCGAAGCTTGCGTGCCAAGAGTCGCCGCACTTGCGTCTGCACCGAGACCACGCGCTCTTCGTCGCGAGCACGCTGGTGTTGCTTCCGAAGCGCCTCGAGCTCGAGGAGCGTCCGCGTCCGCTCTGCGACCACGTCTGCCATGTTCTCGTACGCTGGCGGCTGGAGCCCAAAGCGCATCAAGTACCCCACGAGCGCTCGCACAGCAGCACGTGTGGTCAGAGGAGACTCGGTCAAGAGCTTGTTGAGTCCAATTGGGTCGTTTCGTGGGGACTCGGCTGCTGCCACACACTGAGCGTGGCTGTCAGAGTCGGGCGCTAGTAGTGGCAGCTCTCGAAAGCGCATGAACTGGAGCACGCGGTAGAAGAAGCCGGCAGACAAGTTCCATCGTCGCAATGACGACGTTGATGGCGAGTACGCAAAGACTGTGCACTCGCTCGCTCTCTGTAGGACCTTCACAACGGAACGAGTACCGTCCTGGTCGGAGGAGAAATGAGAGCCGTCTGCATCTTCAGGACTTGGTGGCAGGTGTGACGACAGCGACGACACTACGCCGCTGAACAGCAGCTACACATCCGTCGTGAGACACAAGCAGCGTCGGCACAACGAGTTATACTGGAAAGCAAGCAACACGAGCACAGTCACGGTACCTTGCCGAGCGAGGTCTGAATCGGATTCCGGTAGTACGCGATCCCGCGACGTCGAAAGAGCGCGCCGGTCTGTGGCGGCCGCAAGCACTTCACGATCGCAGTCAGCACAGCGTCGTTCCTCCTCACATTCGACCCGCGTGGCCAACGCGTGAGTCCGAGTGTCCGGTGTCCTTGGTTGGTCAGACCACCGCCTCCATCGACTGCGCTACTGTTTGTCCAGTCACATCCAGACTCGAGCTGCTCGGCTGGGACGAGGGCTGCGACCACGCTGCTGGGAACCCGCACACAGCGTGACCAGCACGAAATGGGCTCGAGGATCTCAAGTTCGTAGTGTCGTTGTTCAGCGTCACCACTCAGCTTTAGAGGGCGTGGTGCCACAACTATGTCGCTGCCAAGAGTGTTCGCACCGACAACGTCGGAGCTAGCGTCGTCATCGGCACGGTAGAGAGAGAACCGATAGCTCCGGGTCTCAAGACAATGCACCGCTGCACAAACCAGACGCTTGCGCTTCGCCCACACGCGCTCTCGTCGCGCCACCCACCACGCATTGATCAGCGTCCACGCACGCAAGACACGCAGCCGCTGCTTCATCCACCGCACGATACGGACGCGCATCCTCTCGACATAGTCAACGCGTTCCTGTAGCAGCCGGCAGTGCTCCCAGCGGGCTCGAATGTGGCGCTGCAATCGCTCGGTCGTGCGCTTGAGACAGTGGAAGCGCTGGCGGATCTGTCGCCGTCTCTCGGCGCTCTGGAGCGTCGTCGCTGCCTTCCGCTCAGCTTTCAGGCGCGCGAGCGTGCGTACGTGGACACAACGGGTCGCGAACCGCTTCCACAGCGCTTGCACACGCGTCGCTGCGCCGTACGTCCGTGCGTATCGCTCCATCAGCGCGACTTTGATCTGCAAGCGCCACGACTCGGTGAGCTCGCGCCAGATCGCCGCCATGCTCGGCACGCAGATCATGCGCTCGAACACTAGCCGCGACAGCTTTGAAGCAGTAGTCTCAGCGTCTGCGTCGTTGTCGCGACAGTGCTGTTGACGGCGTCTGTGTGGGGACGACGGGTCTGGGTACACGATGCGTGCGACTCGCTCGAGTGCTGCGACAAAGCCGTCAAAGTCCATCTCGTAGTGCGATCCGCTCGCCAAGTGGCTCGCAAACAAGAACGCGACGTCGCCAATGCTCAGCACGTGCGGCTGCACACTGAGCTCCCGCAGGAGCTTACTAAACTTGACGCTGTCGATCGACTCGGCAGTCGATGGCGGGTGCGAGCGGCACATGGCGACAAACTTACTGCGGAGCACACGCTCGCGGACAGCAGTCTCGTATCGACACGGCCTCCAGTCGACGTCTTTGCTCCAGAACGTAGCTTCAAGTAGCTGCTCGACGCGGTCGTAGCGAATCGGCACGCGGAAGAACGCGAAGTAGGCGGTACTAGACGTGTCGCGGAAGTCGAATGTCGGGTGGACCACCCAGCGGTGAACATCCTGGAGCCACTTGTCTGGGACTGCGTCATTGTGGCTGCTAAGGACGGTGTCGTGGGCGTGGCGTAGTGGCCGAGTGTCGAGGACCTGCCACACGTACGCGCTCTTCAAGCGCAGCAGCGAATCGACCGGACAGCTCTCGTCGCGTACAAACTCAATCTCCAAGCATGACAAAGACTGCTGGGCCATGACGACGTCTCGGCTCGTAGTGGACGACGATGACGCCTCATGTACTCGCTGGAGATGAATGACATAGTCTTCGTCCTGTAGGACAAGCCGCGCCTTCCCGGGAGGAAGAGAATCGTCGTCAGCGGACGACAGCGAGCAGAGATCAGAAAGGAGTCGCAAGAGCTCCGTCTTGAACGGCGTTGTGAGGACTGCGGTCGTGGGTGTCGTCACGTCGGCCGTCGCGTAGAGCGGCTGGAGGTACTCAACCTCTGGTCGAAACCGCTGGTACAACACGACGACAGTCAATCGCCCGTCAGCAGTGCACTCGCACGCGCTTGACAGAGAAAGAGAGAGTGTCGCTCGCTCACCTTTTGTGGCAACACACTGAGCGGAGTCGCCTCCAAGCGCTGAATGCGGCGGATCTCCATCTCGGCTTGGAACTCTGCGATCCTCTGGGCCTCGCTCTTGACCAACTTCTTGAGCCTTCTCCGCTTCCTCTCTTGCTGCTCTTCGAGCGTGTGGGCTCCTGGGAAGCAGTGCTCGAGGACCATCGTCGAGCCTTGGAGCTGTTGGAAGTGCGTGAACGCCCGCCAGTTGACGAGGAAGTCGCTGATCACAGCGCTCGTTGCCGCCAACTCGTTCTCGATGACTTCCTGCTGCATCTCAAAGTAGCTCACTGTATCGGCCGTCACAGGGTCGTGAGCAGACTCTGTGTGTGGAGACAGCAAGTGGTTCGGAGGCCCAGCGTTGCGAAGCGCCGTCGAGATGGCACGGTGCAGACGCTGGAGCTGAAGGCCGCAAGCTCGGAACGACGACGACGGGATGTGCACGTCAAAGTTAGTGGGAGTAGGCGGATTGGGAGTCTCGCACACGAGCGCGAACGGCAACAGCGCGACGACGCTCACAGTCGCTTCCAGTGCCTTGGGTAGGAAGCGCCCGTGGTACAAGAACTGAATGAACGACAGAGCCGAATGCATGGGGTCTCCTATCCGCTTCGCATCCATCGCGCGCTGGATCAGCACGCGAAGGTCGGCGATCGTCTGGCTTGCTCTAACCGTTGCACTGCCGATACCTGCGAGGACGGACCGCCCAGTGTGGTTCTGTCGCCGCTTCTCCGTCTGGTGGTTGACTGCTCTGGAGGTCACTGAGACTTGAACCGACGCAAACTTGAGCAAGAGCGGCACTTCGAGTAGCGGAGACGATCGGACGAAGAGAGCCGCCCCTGGACTCGCACCAGTATACTTGTCAAAGACGCGAGCGTGCAGCGCTAGCTGGAAGAGCGTCGTCGTCAACGCGAGTGGTGAGAGCCGCTCGTAAAGTCGATCGTAGCAGAGCACACGCGCAATGTGCGCTGGCATTTGCCGTCGAGGGTTCCAGTAGCCGTCCGACGTGGCCGCGCTTGCTTCACTTGGTTGTGGCGCTGTTGCTGCCGACTGTCGACAGGTCGTCGCTTCTACTCGATATGTCAGCTCGTCAGCTATCCGCTTCGTATCGATTCGGAGCACAGCACACGTTGCTGTCGCTGTTGTGTACAGTTGCTGGTGTTGTTGCTGGATCGACTGAACCGTCAAGGCGCTGGTCTGTGCGTTGCTGCCGCCGACGCTCGCTTGGAAGAGGTAGTAGCGACTGCCAATCTTCACGCCGACACGAACAGAGGTTGTGCGTCCAGTCTCACGTTGCGTGTCGTTGTCCGTTGCATCCGGGTGTCCAACAGGCTGAACTTTGTCGCGGACTTCGTGACATACCAGCCGAGCCAACTTTGTCGGACTGCCGCGAGCCTCACCAGCGTAATGACGACAGTCACTGCTGTCGCTATCACCGTCGCCCTCACCGCCTGCACTGTCACTGTCACCACAGTCAAGCGGACCACACTGTCCCGTCTTGGAATCGAATCGCCAGTCGCTTCCTCTGCACGTGCGTTCTGCGTACGAGAGACAGCACAGCACCCACGCGGCAAGCTGTGCGCCGACAGCACTCGCACGCGCGAACGCCTCGAATATCGTGCGAAGAGCGTCGCCTGCTGGTGCGTCTCGCACAAACGGCGCGAGTGTGTGGTACAGGAATCGCAGCTGTGTGGGTGCAACGCTCTCTCCACGTCGCTGTCGTTGTCGTCGATGACGCGGCTTCTCGACACGGCGCTTGTCGCTTTTGCCTCTCCTTCGCAGTGCTCGCAGCCGCTTGTGCATTCGCTCGAGCATACGTGGCGTGTCTGCAAGCACCTCGAGCCGCAGCAACGGCCACGGTGGTGCCACAAGTGCCAGTGGCTCGCACGACGGCTCCAGCAGCAGGCACTGGACGCTCGCGAGCAGCGCGCTTTCAAGAGGACTCGGCGCATCCGTCGACGCGGCTGCCAGTGCGCGCAAGTCGCAGACGCGTAAGCGACTGAACTCGGCGCGCAACGCTCGCGCGTCCACGAGCGAAAGAGCTGTGACGCGCTGGCGGAGTTGACAGGGCGACAGCGAGCTCATGCTAATTTCGTGTGCAGAGCGTGGACGTGCCACACCACATCAAGTTGAAGTGGAACTCGATATTTTTTAGGATATTTCGTGTGATGTAATTGGTAGAAAATGAGCGTTTTATAATTTCTCTAAGATGTCTGATATATAATGTAGCCATTTCGAGATGGCGACCCTGATATGCAGTCGATGAAGCGGGAGGGAGGGAGCGGTGGTTCGAGATCAGTTCATCGCCGTGTTGACGAAGAGCTTGTCGTCGTCGACTGCGATGCCGACCTTCGAGCTCGTGGTCATGAGCAGCGAGCCGTCCGCTGAGTACACGTACTCGCCCGTGACGTCGCCGCTCGACGTGTCAGCCCGCTGAACCGCGCCTGTGGTCGTTGCGTAGTACACCTGGCCGACTGTAAGCTTCGACGAGACTTTCGCCTTCCCGCTGATCGCCACCGTCGCCTTCTTCTTGCCGTTGTATTTGCGCAGGATCCCAACTGGCGCGCCAAAGTCCTCGACGACCGAGAAGCGTTGGTGCACAGCCGTGCCTCGCTTGCCTAGGTACGCAGCCACGACGCCGTCGCCCGACACGGCGATCGTCTCCTGCGTAACAGCCTTGTCGACAGCGTTCGTACCAGCGACCTTAATGAGGCTGAAGTCCGACTTCGCGACTGGCATGACTGGCGTCACGTCCTTGAACGCAAGCGTCTCAGACGAGAAGTGCAACACCTTGACGCTCAGCTTGCCGTTCTGCGACGGGTTGAGGAAGCTCACCGCCACGCGGCTGCCGCTCAGCTTCGCAAGGCTCGGCTTGGTCGAGAACCCGTACGAGCCTGCACCGAACTCGAACGCGCCGCTCACTTCCGAAAACACGTAGCTCGTGCGGAAGCTGAGCGACTTGTCGTAGCTCGACACGGACACTGTCGTGATCGTAAGCATGTTGTTGTTCGCGCTGTCGTAGAACGCAATGGCCATGGCTGAGTCCGAGAGCATAATCGAGTCGACGAGGTACTTTGGCATGTACTTGGCTTGGCACACGCCCGTCGAGAACGCTGCGACAGTCTTGGCCGAGCTGGAAAACGTCGACGAGGTGACGCACAAGCCGCTGAGCTGGCTTGCGAGTGTCGCGGTGCCCGTCGTCTGGAAGTATGGGATAATGAACATGCCGGCTGTACCGACCGCCACGGGCTTGCCAAACTGCGTCGTGAAGCTCGCTGAGTTGTCGACGCCGAACTTGGGCGTGTCCGCCGAGAACGTGATCGCCTTGGTCGTTGCGTCCACCGTGCCGACCTTCACACGTTGCGCGTACGGGGTCGTGGCGTCGTACTTCTCGTAGTACGCGAGCACGAACGCGCTCGCGCCTGGCAGTGCGGCGATGAAGTTCGTCGCCGAGTAGTCTGTCGACTTCTCACGCTTCGCCATCACCATCGTCGCTGTCGTACCCGAGATGTCAATGGGCGTGACGCGCGTCGAGTACGTCGCCGACGAGAACGGCTCAATACTCAGTGCTACCGCGAGCGAGTCTGAGAGTGTCGCGAGCCCTCGGATGTACTCGCCAGAGATGATGTTGCCGGACGCCACAGCGGCAGCTGTAACTGTCTTGTTGGTCGCTGTCGTGCTGACAGTGAACGTCGTGAGCACGCCCTCGATTGTCGTGCCGACCGTGCGCGTGTAGCTCATGAGGTTCGTCGCGTACGACGTCTTGGCGGTACCGAGTGGCGCGAAGTTAATGTACTCGTAGAAGTCACCGTCGCTTAGCTCCATCGTGCTCAAGTACGCGGTCGTACCAGCACCATTGCGCAGTGAGGAACTCGATGAGAGGCTCACGACATTGCCTTTGTCTGGCGACGTCCCATCCGTCGCTACGAACGTATCGAACGTGAAGCGCGTGGTCGGACTCGGGCGATTGACGAAGTGCAAGACGTAGAGTGCCGTGACGTTGCCGATCACGAAGAGCACAAAGAACGTCTGGATGAGGCAGTGCATGAGCCTGCTTCCACCGCCGCCGGACCCAGATCTCGCTGTCGAGCCCGAGGCGCCATCCGCTGCGTTGTTGTCAATCTTGACTTGTGACGGATCAACCTCTGCCTTCTGGGGATCCATCGTGCTGGAGAACTGGGTTGGACAGCAAGCTGGCTGGCTGGCTGGCGGGTGCTTCTCGTCGGCTGGGGTTGGTTGATCGCGCTTGTGGGGAAGGAGGAGGATGGAGAAGTGAGAGCATGGCGGAGCGGTACCACCGGGACGTTACTGCCAGCGCCTTTGTCGAGGTGTTTCACTCGCTCGCTTGATGTGGTTGTGATCTCGAAATAGACTGATTGGGAGGTTACGCGGTGCAACCGACGCATATCATAACCGAAGACGAAAACAGAGACACTGGAGCTGGAGCGGATCTTAGCGGTGGTGGTGCGGTGCGGAGAGACCGGCAGCGGCGGTGGAGGCTGATGGAGATCTCAGCTCCAGGCACTCGTACAAGATTCTGTTTCTTAACCAAAGTTGTTCACTACGGTGTGCACTGTACCACATGGTACAAGTACAGCGTAGATTGCACCACAAATTCAATGTTGGCATGAAACAACAGCAAGATTACAATTCACCGCGTTTTCTGTGAGGACAAAAACGTGGTGAACGAGGGATACGAGAGTGCACTTGACTCAAGACTTGAGACCATTGCACCTCAGAGGTGCAAGGTGGTTACGTGTGGCGGGGTCAGGTGTGATCATCGAGTGGCGGCGAGGTTGTGTTGTGTTAGAAGATTGGTTGAGTTGGGCTTGGCGTGGCTTGAAACGAGCTCAAGAATGTGCTTTTGGTTGGTTGGATCCTGGTGGTGCAAAAAGTCCAGGGACCACGCAAAACACGCCATTTTTAGGAGCACAGCTTTGTTCTCGCAGCGCTCGTCATGCGTCAGCGTACTGTATGAGCTCAGGAGTGGCGCGGCCCAAGCCCGCTTCTTGCCTTGGTAGTGTGCGGCGTCTGGCCGCGCTTGCCTTGAGGCAAGACGAGTCTCGACGTGGTTGTTGCCAGCACCAACAACCACCTCGGTCAGGTGTCGAAGATAAAAAACGTGAAAAACGCCAGAAAAGAAGTCCAGAGGTTGGTGGATGGAAAAGAGTGGTCAGTGACTTTGGTAAAACGCAAAAAGCAGCAACCAGGCATGCTGCGTCGCACCAGCATGTCGGGACGCAGTATGTATGGTGCTCCACATTCGCTAGTGAATCGACCGCTTGACACCAGAGGAATCGTAACACCACCACCCCCCAGAAGACGACGAAGAGTGCTTTTCACGCTTGTGGGTCTTGTAATTGCTGGTCGAGGTTGGTCATGTTGAAGCATCCAAGGGCTTCTATTGCGATGCTTTAGCTGACCTGACGGCCACTCAGAAATGCAGAAACTGGACTCGCCACTCTCCTGTGGACTCTCTCTGTCACTTTTCCACACACGTCAGCAGGTACACCTGCAGGCGCGCGTCTCTCCAGCTCCAGCCATTCGCGTGTGCATCCAGCCCCCTTCCTTTGTCTTCTTGCTCATTCTCGAATCCGCGTCCTCCAGCTCAAGTCTCCAAGCTCCCACGTCCAAGTCACCCACACCCACCTCCCCCACACATCGGAAGCAATGAAGGGCGACGCGCAGAACGTGGCGCTCACCCCGCGCGAGGACGGCGACGGCGACTACGCAGCCAGCGGCAGCGCTGCCTCGCAGAAGCGCTCGCGCACTGTGCACATGGGCATCGGCGTCTTCTTTTTCATCAACATCATTGTCCTCTACGTGCTGCACTTTGCCGACCGTGGCGACTCGGCCACGAGCACCACTGCAGTCGCTGGTCAGTTCTCCACAGCGTCGCTTACAGCGGCAACGAGCGCGTCGACGAGCGCTGCTGACGCTGTGAGCAAGGGCCACGTCGTGAGCTTCACAGCCGCGGGCTCACTCACAAAAGGCGCTGGGACGACCGCGTACCTCGCATCCACCGCGCTCCCAGCTGGGCAGCAGAACTTTACGTACGTGCACTTCGCCAAGCTCGGTACGTCCAAGACAGCGTACGACACGAACCTCATGTCGTACGTGCAGGGCTCGGACGCCAAGAGCGCAATCACGACAGTGAGCAAAGTCGCCGGCAAGAAAGAGCTCGCGATCGCTGCCCCCGAGCCACAGAACCTCATTGCTGCGAGTGTGAAGGGACTCGCGACGCTCTCTGACTCGGCTGCGATCGCAGTCGCGACGACCACCGCAGCGGACGGCATGTCGTACTTAGTCGACGTGTACCCGATCGCAATCACGAACGGCAACGTCGCTGTCGGCGCCAAGACGTTTGCAGTCAACAACTCGGCAACGAACTTTGTCGCACGTGTGTCGGACACAGCGTTCGCGATCGCGTACTACGAGCCGTACTCGGACGCAGCGCCGTACTTCCAGCGTATCAAGGTCGGGAGTCTCAGCGCAGACGGGCAGATCACGTTCTCTGACAGCCTCGTGTTTGGCCAAGGCAACAGCGTGACGTCAACGACATTCGGCCGCCCACAGGCTGTGTTTGCGACGAACGACCACGTCACAGTGCCATGGTACGTCGACTCGTACAGCGCAACGAAGGACAACCGTACGATCGCTGGCGCGCCAGGCCTCTGTCTCACGACCGCCAAGTTCCAACCCGGGAACTTCTCGAGTCTCGGCGACGTGTGCAACTCCAAGGTCCAGCCCGCGTACTTTGTCGAGTCGACGCCGCTCTCAGACACTGTGCTCGCACTCATCTTCTTTGACCGCGCAAACAACTTTGCGCTCACAGTCGCAGCAGTCGAGTTCTCCGCGCTCACAGGCGTCCCAACGTTCCGTTCGTCGTTTGTGATCGATGAAGCCGCTGGTGCGTTTGACTTTGGGTTCTCGGACGGCTTCTCGCCGCAGCCAATGATCCAGACACTGAGCGACAACCGCCTCGCCGTGAGCTTCTTCAACCCGTCGAACGTCGGCCGTCCGAGTGTCAAAGTCCTCAAGTACGCACGCGACTTGACCATGTCGGACGCGTCGCCTGTGCTCCCGATCTCGAACCTCGACTTCTCGTTCGAGTCCGCGAACCCGAAAGCGTACGGCAGCATTGTGCTCGACATGGTCCCGCTCGAGTCCGGCTTTATCGTTGGCTACGCGGGTCTTTGGGCGAGCACGCAGTTCCAGCGTGTTGTGCTCGTCGAGTCGTTCGGGAAGCCCGTGGGCGTCGTCTCGGACGTGGGCGGCTCGGACGTTGCAGTCGCCACGTCGGGGACGGTCGAGTTGTCGACGAGCCTCACAGCCGGCAACTCGTACTACGCGTCGACCGAAGGCGAGCTGTACACGCCAGCAAACGCTACACGCGACGAGTACGTGCTCGTGCGTGACAACAACGTTGTGATCTCCAAGGACGCGCTCGTGGGCGTCGCAGTGAGCAGCGACAAGCTCTTTGTTACGGCGCAGCTCAACTAAGTACGCGTGTGAGCAGCTCAAGAGGCGGCTTTAACCCTCCTTCGTTTTCTATCAACGAGAGTCGATTGATTGTGTGTACGAAAGATACTTCAACTTGTCAAAAAACAAGCACAAAGCTGACGTTGTGGGTTCATAAATACTGTCGCGGACACAGTCACACCTGGTGTGTTGTTCACCCAAAAGAGCTCTCAAACGCGTTCACCAACGTGCGCGAGCGCTGTTTCTTCTTCACAATCTGCCCCGTGCCAGCGTCCACAAAGTTCTTGCACCGCAGGGACCGCAGATCGACGTCTACACGGCAGCCTTGGGCGCTATTGAGCTCCCGCAACAGCTGGAAGATGAAGCGCTCCTGCGCACTCGACGCACGGCCGACTAGCACAGGGCTCTGTGCGTACAGAAACACAGGTGCTGCGGTCGCGTCTAACGCGAAACCGCTCTCAGACCGCGTGTGGAACCGCAGCACGAGCTCAAACGGCGTCGCAAAGACTGTACGCAGCTTTGCCATTGTAGTCGCAGTCGGCGTCTACGCGACACACAATTGACATACGACACGTCAGTGACTCGGCTCGAACATCCCACACTACACCAAGCAGCCAGGCATACACTCCACTGGAACGCACCGCCATGAAGAAGCCCAGTAAGAGCCCGTCACGCTGCATCACAAAGAGGTAGCGGCACTCAAAGACGTCGAGCAGGTCGTGGACGCGCATCGCAGCGCTCCGACCGCACGTCAACAGCGTTGGGAGCCACTGGAGGAAGAGCGAGCGGTTCCAGAGCTCAATCTGAACGTCCACAACGCGGCCAAACACGAGCGTCATCCGGGAAACGCCAGGGGCGGGCGCTGGGTGGTGCGCGTCACAAGACGACACCGCCGACTCGCTTTTGCCCGCCATCAGCTGCAGTCCGGTCGTATCCACGTCCGCACGGCCGTGCGCGCGGCTGGGCGGTGGCATGCACGCCAAGTGCTGCAGCACGTAGAGCTCTGCGCGCGTTGAGAACGTCGCACAGACGGCTGCGAGCTTCTGGAAGAGACTCTGGGTCCGCTTGCTGCGAGGGATGTAGTCGTAAAAGAGGAACAGGAGTGGCCCAAAGTGGAACCCGAGCGCAAGCGCAGCGTTCGCAAAATACCAAATCATGAGCAGGAGCGAGAACGTGTAGTACGCAGAGCCGTGGAACGTGTAGTCGATCTGAAGGAGCACAAACTGCCATCAGCAACTACACTGAAGCATCCAAGCAGCTACAAAGCCACAGTACACTACGCACCAGCTTGATCTTCATTGAGCAATAGAGAATGCCGATGAGCAAACGCGCGGCTGGCGAGAGGAACGAGACGCGGCAGCCGCGCAAGCAGTGCTGGGTGATGCGGTAGCCCACGAACGTCGAGAGCGTCTCGGCGACGAGGAAGTAGAGCGAGAAGAGCTCGAGGTCGCCCGCGAGCGCAGGCATGTGCTCGGCCGGCGGTCCGTACGAGGCGAAGAGCCGCGGCTGCCACGGCGACGCCTCGGCCGACGCGTGGAACGCCGGTCCGCGTCTGTAGAGCGGCTGCATATTGGTGGTTGGTTCTTGTTGGGGTGTGCGTGTGTGTTGGCTCTAGTGCCGGTCTGTAAATGAGGGCTGTTCCGGAGCTGTTCGCACCCACTCCTCCTCATCCCAAAAATGCAGCACCATGAAATCATTCCGACAGGCCGATTACAGCAAGAGGCAACTCTGGAAAGTATTTTTGAAATCTTTGTAGAGGCTGCTGATTGTGCGAGACGGCGCCCAACCAACAATCAAACACAACTTGCACGAGAGCTGAGATACACTGGCGTGTGGCCACTTGTAAGAGAAAAAATATGTTCGCTCCAAACTGGGGCTTCTCGATTGAGAAAGAAGAAGTACTGCACGTGCAGTGCAGACTTTTGTTGCTGCAGTTTGGTCGTTGTGAAGAAGAGAAGGATGTCATCACATCCTTCTCGAGGACTTGCGCAACGCAACAACTTCTCTTCAACTTCCACAATTATAACTAACGGGTTCTGCCGATTAATATACCGTATACTATTACCTCATTATACCGTATTTTGAGGCAAAGGTATATACAATTGTGCAGGGTACAATAAGTCAACAATCAAAATGCTGGCTCCTTACACAATCTACGTATCATTACAAAGGCTGTTGCTACTGTGGTTGAAATCCAGATGTGATCGTGTCAGCGCTTTACACCGCCAGAGTCCTGACGTGGAATTCGACTCGCTGTCGATGTAGTTTCGATCAGGCTCGAACGAGAACGTATTAGAACCATCAGCACCAGCAAACACTCCACAATTTCAATTTATCACAAAAAATCATGTATAATGTACAC
>JAASFJ010000866.1:0-14648 GCA_023333755.1 Globisporangium uncinulatum
GGTATTTTTCTCGCACTCCAGTCAAAACCCCCTCGAATTTATACAAACTAACTTCTTTATTTAGAATGAACTGTGAAGTATGCGGACGCGAATTTACTAGGATCGACAACTTAAGGCGCCACGAGCTCAACTGTACTAGAGAGCTGACAGGGCCTGGTCAGCATTGCGATCAGTGTCATCTCTGGGTTTCTGGTAGCTCTTCCAAGCTCGCGTGACACCAGCGCGGTGGTCGGTGCAAATCTCCCGAAGAACGAGCTGCCCAGCGAGATGCTGCTGCCTCGAACAGGCGCGCGTACGACATTCAGCGCAACAACTCCCGCCGGCTGAACCGTTTACTGTCGCGTAAGGAGTCAGCGTCCAAGGAGGGCGACGAAAGAAAGCGAACCCAGTCGCGTGGCGATCACGTCATCGCAGACGAGGTGGCGGGCGTCAGTCCCGCAGCATCCTTGAGCTCGACATCGATAGACGACGCAATCGGTTTCAACGACATCCTCTTTGACGGCATGGCGACAAGATTGGACTTTGGGATAGCGAGCGAATCATTCACCCCCTCAAGACGAGCACCCTGACACTCAAGTTGAATATGATGTCGTTGCGGTGACAGCTATAGCGACCATGGTTATATTGCAGGGAAGTTGAGGTGGCTACCATTAAATTGGAGGGCAGTTGAGGAGGCTATGTTTTATAACGGGGACATGTGAGATGGTCATAGGTATTTTACAGGACAGTTGAGGCGGCAATAACAATAAAAACGGCAGTTGAAGCGGTCACGGGTATTTTACAGGACAGTTGAGACCGCTACGAGTATTTTATAGGGTAGTTGAGGCGGCTATGAATATAAAACGGGGACAGTTGCGGCTGTCATTGTTATATTACGGGACACTTGAGGTGTTCATCGTTATATTACGGGGACAATTGAGGCGGTCACTGTTATTTACGAAACAGTGGACACTTGAGGCAGCTACCGATATTTTGTGGGACGCTAGAGGCGGCCATCGTTATATTTCGGGGACAATTGAGGCGGCTACAGTTAATTACGGTAGCTGTAAATTTGGTGCACCAGCACAAAATTTCCTTATTCAAGGTGTACAGTATTTCCAGTCCAGCTCGCCGCCAAAGGAAGCATACAAAATCCAAGTCAACTGGCGCTTTGATTGCACTGACACACACAACAACAACTTTGTTTCAACACTAATGTACGCAGACACGGCCTCTCCTGGCGATCTCTGGTGATGCTCCCTCCTCTCCCTCTCCCTCTTCGATACGCTACACTACTACTGACACCACACAACAGGGCCGCTCAGATCAGATCTCGATCTCTGCGGCCTGGGTCCCGTCTCCGCTCACAATCTTGTTGATCTCGATCATGGAGCCAGCGCGTGCTTCCGCTGCACTGTCGGCCGACGCTGTCGACACGCGCTTCAGCGACCCGAGGCTGTCGGTCGAGACCGTCGAGAGCCGCTGGAACGCGATTACGTCGCTCTCGGTCGACGGCCGGTACACGTGATGCGCCGACACGACGACAGGCGGTGGTGGCGGCGCACGCCGAGCAGCGACCGACGGCGTGAACTCAACCACCTGTGGCGCGGGCATCGACACCGGCATTGCAGGCGTGGCTGCGAAGCTCTTGGGCTTCGCTCCTCGCTGGGAACCCGTCACGCCCCTGTACGACTGTGGCGCTGCCGTCAGCATCGACGCACAAGGCTGAGACCGACCCGCTGTCTCGTCCTCTTCTTCGACCATCGACGGATGGTGCTTCGCGCGGCTCAGCGCCCGGATACGCTCGCCAAGGCCGTCGCCGTGCGTGAAAAAGTCGCCGCACGTGCTGTCGTGGAGGCTGTTGATGCTCGAAGCGCTCGCAGTCGTGTCACGCGGCAGCGAACTGCTGGTTTCCGCTGCTGACGGCACTGGGAGGCGGCCAGGGCTGCCGAACTCTGCAGGTGACCGGCCGGTGCCGACACGTGGGAAAGCGCTCGCGTGGCTGCTCTCTGGTGCGTCGACACGGAACGCTGTGTTTGTCAGCTTGGTCTGCGGCCGGTTCAACATGCGGTTCCCAGGGCTGCGCACGCCAGTGGCGTTAAGTACGCTCTCGCCACTGTGTGGTACGCTCGCAAGGACAGGAATGCGCACTTCACTCGCGCGCTTCCGGTCGCTCGCTTCGAGCATCGGCGGTCGCGGCAGCTCAATCGAAAACTGCGGCGTGCCGAGGTCGTTCTCGAACGCGCTGTGGCCGCCGTAGCGGTCGGCGGCGCTGCGCTTCCGTTTTCGCTGTCGGAACAAGAGGACAACGACAGCGACGAGCACCACAGCGCCGACTGCGAGGCCGATCGAGAGCCCGGCGCTACTGCTGCTGCTGTTTGCGGCCGGCACGGGTGTGTCTACTGTGGTCTGGACGATCTGGTCGCTCGCTGTAGCGCTCGGCGTCAGCAATGGCGTTGGAGTCGCGACAGTCGTGACTGCGGGTGCTGGCGACGGGGACGTGACCGAGTCGAGGAGGTTCTGCAGCAGCTCGTCAGCCGTCGGCGCACGCGGGCCGCTGCCAGAGCCTTCGGAGCTCTCGGAGCCGCTAGAGCTGCCGCTGGAGCTCATGACTGCGACGCTGTGGTTGGGGAGTGTGTGCTGAGTGTGTCGATCGCACTGGAGTCCATGAGCACCCACCAGTGTTCTGTAGAGGCGCTCGCGTGAGGAGAATCCGCTTTGCAGCGCCACCAGCTGGCTGGATAGTCAGCTCTGTGAACAGTAAGAACAAGGTTTTTGTATGTACGAAGCGAATTCGGAAGCACCACGTGGTCCGCCTGTCGGAAAAGATGTAACTTATTTTTGTCACTATTGGATCTACAGAAACACTTCAGCATGTACCATTGCTGGTACCAGTACTTCGGTATTCAGAACACTACACTGTAGTACAAGTTCTCCGACTTATGCTTCACGAGTACCAGTACAAGTCCACACTACGCGAACGACGCACTGCTACGACGCCCCGGGCTGCCTCCACGAGTTGGTATACAAGTGGTGGATCCACTTGCCTCGAAAGAGATCGTCTGTCAGACACAGCCCCTCCACTGGAAACACACCACTGTTGTCTTCGTACACCTCGCGGTAGCTCCGCCCGTGCTTCTCGTACAGCAGCGCCACGTAGTCCGTCATGAGTCCCGACCCAGAGATGTCCTGCACGACCGACAGTTCCATGTCACGCAGGCCAAAGAAGTGCATCATGGCAGTCTGCATGAGCCACTTGATGTGTCTGTTGCGTGGCTTGGCTGCCGCCATTGCCCAGTTCAGGATCTGGAAGGGGCGAGCCAGTCCATACGTTGGGCTCCCAGTCTTCCGAAACACAGGCTTCTCCCAGCCTTTGGCAGTCGCCTCCTTGCCGAACATTACGTCGCAGTCGTCGCGTGGGAACTCCCGTTGCACCTCCGACGCGTCCACTGCGGGGTACGTATCTGCGTCCACCGACAATCCGCCGTACTTGTAGAGCAGCGCGAACTTGAGAAAGTCGTAGCCCACGACAGACGGCAGCGCGAGGCGGTACGCCTTGAGTACGAACGGAAGGAAGCCGTCAAGGATCTCTTCCGGATCCGAGTGTACTGTGAGGTTGTACCCGCGGTCGCAGTAGCGCGTGTGTTCGTTCGGTGCCTTGCTAATGTCGCCGATCCAGACCATGTGCACTTGCACAGGCACGAGTGGATCTGTATCTTTGTCGGCGTTGTCGCTGCCATTTCTGGGCTCGCGGGACTCGATCTGCTTGACCAGTTCTGGGGTTAGGATCTCGTCCAGCCACAGCCCAGGCGCCGAGTTTCCCTGTGCCTGTGCCGCCCCTGCGCTATCCAGTGTGGCTGCCGGTTGGTGCACCTCGACATCCGCCGTTGTCGGCCATTCTTCGCCGTCTTCCGTATCGATGCCTGCGCTGTCGGCTCGAGTAAGCACATCTGTCGCGTTCGTGGCGTTCGCACCGCTCTCCACTGAACCGCTGTTGCTCCTCTGCTTGCTGCGTACGTCATGGGAGCTCGCTCTCTCCGCACTGGAGGCAGCTGGCGTACTGTCGGCGCGTAGTGCGTTCATACTCACGAGATTCGTTTCGCGCCGGTTGTACACGACGCTGAGGTCGAACAGCGACGACTCGAAGCTGAGAAGCACCAAATACCCGAGCGCGAGTAGCACGACAACCGCGACCGCAAGCGCCCTCACCCTCATGCGCCGCATCGCAGGAAGCAGAACGCGGAATTAATTGGCCGCTAGTCGATGAATGGCAACGGCGGATTGGTTCGGTGAAAGCGTGGAGAGTGTTTGGACGCACTGCAGTACTGAAAGTACGCCTCTGGTAGATCGGTTATCGCCAACACTATGTATTGCAGTGAACTGTAAACCAATCCGAAAAATATCGGATTGATGCGTTTTGCGTTGGACAGGTTATCAGGATTTCATCCCAGCGGTCTCGAGTCGAAGACGAAGTGAACGAGTCTTGGCGAGAGATTCTAGATGATTCGGGTGTGGCCCTGGAAGCTCAGGTGCTTTTGCTCCTGTTAGCGCGCCGACCTGGCGTAGCAAGCGCTCGCTTGAGCTGTTCAGACGCACGCGCTCTGGCATTTGACTGACGATGTGAAGACTTTATCTACACAACTTGCAACGACCAGGTTGCGAGCAACAAGATCGTTGCTGGGATGCGGCGCTTTGCATGTCGCCGTGAGAACAGACACCTTAGTACAGTACTGTACTGGATGAGGTCTGTTCTCACAGCAGCATGCAAAGTACATACTACAGTAACTGTAGTACTGTACCATGGTACAGTAAGATATTGGCAGTCACGTCGAGACATGTTGCATGTGCCGTGACTCGAAGTGACCGAACGACGGTATCGCACACAAAAGCTTCTCAAAATCTGCCCAGCCGGTCCTATCGGAAGTCTGTCCATCTCGTTCTCTATTCAGAACCAGGCTGCGTCCACGTCCTCATGGACACGTGATAGGTCCACCGACCGCGGAAATGATCGTCTGTCAGACACAGCCCCTCCACTGGAAACACACCACTGTTGTCTTCGTACACCTCGCGGTAGCTCCGCCCGTGCTTCTCGTACAGCAGCGCCACGTAGTCCGTCATGAGTCCTGACCCAGAGATGTCCTGCACGACCGACAGTTCCATGTCACGCAGGCCAAAGAAGTGCATCATGGCAGTCTGCATGAGCCACTTGATGTGTCTGTTGCGTGGCTTGGCTGCCGCCATTGCCCAGTTCAGGATCTGGAAGGGCCGGATGTAGCCGTACTCAGGTCCACCGACTCGTCGGAAGACGGGCTTCTTCCAGTCCTTCACCTTGTTCTCCTTGCCAAACATTACGTCGCAGTCGTCGCGTGGGAACTCCCGTTGCACCTCCGACGCGTGCACCCGAGGGTACGTATCTGCATCCACCGACAATCCGCCGTACTTGTAGAGCAGCGCGAACTTGAGAAAGTCATAGCCCACGACAGACGGCAGCGCGAGGCGGTACGCCTTGAGTACGAACGGAAGGAAGCCGTCAAGGATCTCTTCCGGATCCGAGTGCACTGTGAGGTTGTACCCGAACTCCTGATAGCGCGTGTGTTTACTCGGCGCGTCGTCGATGTCGCCGATCCAGACCATGTGCACTTGCACGGGCGAGAGCGGGTCTTCGGCGTTCTTTTCGATTTGCTTGATCATCTGTGAGGTCAAGATCTCGTCCAGTTCGTTTTTTGGGATCGGGATGGTTGCAGCGGTCGCCACGGATGTCGAGTCACGTTGGAGCAGGTTCACAAGTCGCTCGTGTGGCAGTGAGAACTCGAAGCCAATGAGGAACGCGCAGCTGACGGCGATGATCGCCATGCCAACGAAAGCGAGAAACCCGACGGTCAAGCGCCGCATTGCTATCCGAATCTGATTTCTCGACGTCGCTGGGGTGTCTGAGAGGGAGAAGAATCGGCAATGAGCGCCAAGTCGGTGGCTGACGCTCGCTATTTTGTTCACTTTGACATTGTCACCCAAAAGTTGGTCGAGGTTTGACAAGAAGTTTGTATGGTGGTGATACAGTACTTTTTTTGCTCAATCACTTGGCAATCAGTCGCATGTTCCGACGAACATGATTGTCCAAGTTTCCTGTTTACACTCGATCTCATGATGAATCACGACATTCTCCCGCCTCCCTCAGTGTTTAAGTGAGGTGGTATGTACGTGTGTACGAATGAGAGACGCCGAAGGAGAGTGTTTGCATGCCGCATCTCCAAGAAGCGGTGTTGTTGCGTGTGTGTGTGATGGTTGGGGGGAGAATGCACAGAAAACGTCGTGCCAGACGGCTCTAGAGCTCCTCGTGCGGGCGACTGGAGTCCTGTGCCAGCGTCGAACCCAGTCCGCTGATCGGCGCGAACGTGATGGAGCCGCCAATGATCTTGTCTAGGAACTGGGCAATCGCCTTCTCATCACTTGAGCGCGAGAGAGCTGCGGTAGTGTACACGTTGGATACAAGTCAGAGCCATGAGCGTCCGTGTAGACACAGTCAGTTCTCAGCAAACAGCAGCCAGCAGCAACGTACTCAAGAACTTGACCTTCCGCCCCGGTTTGACCACGACCACCTCGCTCTCGGGTGTCCCAAGGAAGCTCTTCAGCGCCTTGAAAACTGTTGCGTCTGTGTCACTCGCCAGGAACTGGAACGGGTCGCGGCGGTACGTCTTTGCGAGCGACTTGAGCGTCTCGCCAAACGCGTCCTTGTCGCTCGCTGCTGACTCGTTGTCGCCGCTGCTCGCTCGCGCGACAACGACGCACATCTTCCCGCTCTTCTGCAGACACGCGCGCATCGTGGCCTCGTCCAGGCGCTTGAGTTGCGTCTTGGGTTTCTTCTTTGCGAGCTCCGGCGTTGGGAACAGCGGTACACTCGCGAGCTGTTCGACAGCGGCGGCGTCGAGTGTCAGCGCCTTCGTGATGAACTGCTTGGCCGACGCTTCGTCCAGCGTCCCGACGTCCCCAACGAGGAACTTGCTGCCTGCTGGGGTCACAAACACGACAGCCGGCAGGTTCTCTTCTGTAAGCAGCACCACGTACAAGACACTGTGAGTCGCACTCATGTCAGCACTCAAGCATTCCTCCTGGTCAACGATGGACGTACCGTCGATGCCAAAGTGCTTGGCCACTTTCCCCTCGCCTCCCGGTATGAACGCGACCTGCACAGTCGGTTTCTTCTTCTTCTTGCCCTTGGTGAACTTGTCGGCGACAGCGCTGAGCCACGATGGTGGCTAGGTCCCCCATAGTTAGCGAAGACGGAACCACACATACCACAGTGTGTGCGACACCACAGGACGGTAGGTACCTTGCTCCGCGCTTTCTTCTTCTTGCCACCAAAGAAAATTGCGGACGGGACCTTGTCGTTTTGGGTCAGGAATGCATGTACGCTCGCAAACTCGAGCGACGGGACAGCGATGCTGTGCACCCCGAGCGCCTTCGCTTCCTCGGACCTTGTGACGTACTGGACAATGTCGTCCTTTGTGCGGCCGCCACGGTAGTCAGTCGGTTTGTCCTTGTTTGCACCGAATTCTGACGACATACCGAGCACGAGCGTTCGTCAGCATTAAAGTACCGGTACATCCTCGGTGAGAGAAGGTGGTAAGCACCTTTGAGCGTCGGGTATCCTTGGATCCCATACTTTTGTGCCAGCGCCTGCTGCGCTGTAGCGTCCACGACGCCGAGCCGGGCCTGTCGCATCATACGCACACACACGAGATGGAGAGAATGAGAGACGAGCGTGAGATTACCGGTATCGCTCGTTATCTCTCATACGTGACAACACCACACGGACCTGTTTCTTGAGCTTCTTCGCCGCCGCCTTGAACTCCGGCTCGAGGTTCTTGCAGTGGCCACACCTGCTCCGCACCGCCCATCAACCGGTAATCAGCACCCACCGCCTCGTCGTCATATACAACAGCAATCGACAGACAGCATGGACGCACCAGGGGGCGTAGAACTCGACGAGCCAATAGTCAGCGCTCTTGAGCACCTCGCGCTCAAAGTTCTTGTCCGTGAGAATCACAATGTCGTCCTTCGAAGAGTACTCGGCGGCCGCCAGCAGCAGCAGCGACGCGAGCGCCAACACCCACAGCGGCGCAGAGTAGTGCGTGCGAGCCGGCATTTTGGCAAGTGACGACCACGTGGCCGCGTGAATGGCTTGAGTATCAAACGAGTCCCACCATAAAGTATCAAGATCCCCAGACTGACGTGGCGAAACACCGTGCATTTGTCCCATATATGTACAAAATGAGTATGTGTGTTAGCAAGTATCAGCGTGACCGAAATCACGACAAGCTAATCACAGACGACAAGCATCAATCATTGGACAACAAGCCACTTCTGTTCGACGCACCTGGTTCCAGGTGACGCACCCCGTCAATGCTGGTTCGCCTGCGATCACCGGTGGTGCTTGGCGGCGTCGTCGCTCGCAGCGCGTCGTCGCTGGTCAGCGGGGGCCATAGTCGTACCACCCGACGTAGTCGTCCGTCCCCTACACAATTCGAGCCATCGACAGCGCCTCGAGCGCCGTTGCTGACGCTCCCATCGTTCGCGTACGAGCTCTTCCCGCACGACGTCCACTGCTTCTTGGGGCTCAATGGTAGCGGGAAGTCGCGCTTCCTAGACGCGCTGCAACAGAGCGCAGCAACCGTACATACGCAAGACGCGCACAGTTCGTCTGAGCGACAGCAGAAGCGCTGCCGAGTCGCAGCGCTCAGTCTCGACGAGCACCGCGCGTTCGTGGCACAGTACGGCGAGCGCGTGGTCGCCGACGTGCTCGGCGGCGTCGGCTCTCCAACTGCACGCGACCTCATCGTCCGACTCGGTCTGTACCCAGTGTGGGAGTCACGCGTGCGCCACCTCTCGACTGGTGAGATGCGCAAGCTCCTGCTCGCGCGAGCACTGCTCACTGTCCCACGCGCCGACGTGCTCGTCTTTGACCAGCCGTTCGACGGCCTTGACGTCGCAGCGCGGACGCAGCTCGAGTGGATGCTCGGGCAGCTCACACGCGGCTTCACGCGGCTGTTGGTCGAGACGGGCGGCCGCAACGACGCGTTCGCGTACCGCACGCAAGTGCTGCTGGTCGCGAACCGCCTCGAACAGGTCTTCCCCGACATCCTCACGCACGTTGTGCTGCTCCAAGCGTCACACGAACTGGAGAAGGACGGTGCTGCGCAGTCCCAGGCAATGACAGTCGTTCCGTGTGCCGAGGCTCAAGAGGACACGAATGCCCAGACAGCGCTGTTCCAGCGCTTGCAATCGTTCTTCAACGAGGAGCAGCGCAAGCGGCCGCCTATGCCTCACGAAAACATGGTCGCGCTCGTCCAGGAGCTCTTCGACTGCCGGCCTGGAGCCCAAACCGAGACGACATCACCGAGTCCATCGCCGGCAGTCGAGCTCCGACAGGTCTCAATCGCATACGATCGACGGGTGCTCCTGGACGCAGTCGACTTTGTGCGCGCTCGCCATGAGCACTGGGTCCTGCTGGGCGCGAACGGCTCGGGCAAGAGCTCGCTCATGCGCGTGCTAATGCAGACGCCTGGCCACGGGCTCACACGCGGCGACGTCTTTGTCGATTGCACGCGAGTCGGCGACAGTTCTGACAGCCGACAGTCGTCGGCGCGAGTCGGTGCAGTCTCCACCGACCAGCACATTCAGCTCCTGCACGCGAGCGTGCTCGATAACGACGCACCGACAGCGTTCGAGACGATCGCGGCCCACGCGCAGTCGCCTGAGAAAGCGCGTGTCGCGGCCAAGCTGCTGCAGTTGCCAGAAGCGACGCTCCACAGCCGTCGGCTCGCGGAGTTGTCGCAGGGCGAACAGAAGCTCGTGCTCATCGCCCGCACGCTCGCTGCGTGTCCGCATGTGCTCGTGCTGGACGAGATCACGCACGGGCTCGACCCGTTCAACCGCGCGCACGTCCTCAACGTCGTGAATACGATCGGGACGCACGCAGCGAGTGCAACGCACTTGATCCTCATCACCCACTACGAAGACGAAATCACCGCCTGCTTCACCGGCGTGTTTGAGATCCGCGACAAGCAGCTGGTCGAACGGGTCGGGACGCGAGTGTAAAGGCGTCGTTCATGTTATCATGTAGCCATCCATCCATCTCATTCGGACCTCGACATCCCTCTCTCTCCAGTCACCAGCATCGCCCTCACGTTCCATAGCTCGCGGCAGTCTCGCGCGCACTAGCGAACGCGCTGGTGTCGTCTGTCGTGACTCGGTGTTGGCGACACACTAGCGCGACTGCGGTGCCGACGCACAGCGTCAACACGACCAGGTATCCTGCTGTAAAGTACGGCGACGTCGCAAACGACGGCACTGGCGGCGGTGGCGACGGCGACGAGAGTGTCGTGGTCGCCACCGCTTGCACTGGCGCGTCCTGTGGCGCTGTCGCTGCGCACGACGGCGGCTGCTTCCCTTTAATGCACTTGCACGTCGCTCCCGGTCCCGCCGCACAGTAGCCGTAGCCAGAGCAGAACGGCGTCAGTGCGCTCTGTGCGACACTCCCTCCCACCGACAGCCAGCAATAGTCGATCGACGGCGTATCCAGCGTCGCGTTCGGCACACTCGTCGCTGCACACGCACCCGCCGTCGTTGGCCCGCGGACACGTGGGAACGCGACAGCAGCAATGTACGCGGCCGGGTCGTCAAGGCATCCGCTGTCGCTTCCGTTCGGCGCGCAGTTGAACGCCGGCAACGTGCCGACAGGGACACACACGCTCGCGTTCAGCGCCTGAAAGAACGTCCCGACACGCGCGTCCATCCACGCTGCGCGACTCACGACAGTTTGTCGCAGAGCGTCGACGCTTTCCGTGAATGTCCCGCCACCAACTCGCACGTTTGCACAGTAGAGATCGCTGCTCGTCCAGTTGCTGCACTTCGTCAACTGCGTGTGGATCGGCATCGACGCGTTGGTAAGAAACGTCGTGATCGCGTCGTCGCTCCACACACCGGCACGCAGCTCCCGCCAGCGCTTTGGGGCCAGCGCCGCAAACTTGTAGTGACACGTGAGGCGCTTCCACAGTGAAAACGGAGTGTACAGCCACGCTGGTTGGTTCGCGCCAGTGCCGTACGCCAAGTTAAAGTCCCACACTGGGCCCGCGTTGATCGGTTGCCCACGGTCTTTGAAAAAGTACGTGCTGCGTCGGTACGCGTCGACGTTCTGCGACAGCTCCGTGTGCAGAAAGTAGTCGACAAACGAGCCCATGTCAATCTCTGCGTCCAGAGCTTCAGGGCTCGTCATGTTCTCGTACAGCGTCCGGTACAGCCGCGAGAGTGGGCTCGTGGTCGGCTCGACAAAGTAGTCGCGCATTCGCTGCGTCAACTGCTCGCCAGGCGGGTACGTGAGCACGGGCCGCTCGCCGCTGCCAAACGTCGTCTCGTACTGGTCGCGGACAATGTTTGGCGAGTAGACGCCATAGTTGAGCGGGTTGACCTGCCATGCCCAGCCGCCACTGAGCTCTGAACCGCGACACGAGGGCTCTAGCGACGCGAGTCCGACGCGGTTCGGTCCGTACGCGATCTTTTCAAGCACCAAGTAGATGCCCTTGTACTCGGGTGTAAAGTCGGCCGGGTCGTCGCGGTCCCGCACAAACAACACAATGTGCCGCGTGCGTGGCGAGTAACGTGCCGTGCTTCGGTAGAGCCAATGCGCGAGGTGGTTCCGCAGCAGACTCGTGTCGATTGTCGGTCCATGCAGCACAAACTGCGAGTCACTCGGGAACCCGAGAAAGTCAGCGCCTTGGTTCAGCGTCACGGCCAACTGGTGCTTCGAGAAGTAGAGGCTCGACTGGCCACGGTAGTGCACCGTTGCTTGCTGCAGACTCGTGCGCGGGTCGAGAAAGCAGTTGAGCGATCCATTGCCGTGATCCACCACTTCCACGACCGCCTGAATGGGCTCTTTCAAGCAGTCTGGCGCTGGCAGCGGCTTCTGCACGCACGGGTCTTTCGGCAGCCGCGCACTGACTGGCGACACGACCACGATCGGCAGCTCAAAGCATGCTATTTGTATGAAGAAGTGTCAGGGATGCGGCTTGCAACTAGGAGCAGGGTACATACGCACGACAGAAGGAGCCGCTTACCGTCGTTGTTCGGGATGGCAGATAACCCCCACTTGCTACCAAACACAGCGAGTGACAGCAGAACGGCCGCACATCTCACCAGACTCGACTTCATTGCTCACGAGAGAGCGTCTCGCCACTTCAAGTTGCAGGGGTCTTGTCGATACCTTCTTCCAAGGAGGGAAATGCTCGAATGAGGGGACCCGATCGGCTCGATCCGCTCGTGCGTGGGCTCAAAACGTCACGTCCAACTGGCGCGTGTGATCCCTTTCTCGTACAACGATGCCAGCCTCTCACACCTCTGAGACTCGGCGACGCGAGAGACGCCTAATGAACAGATGGCCTCCAAGTCGCACTGCACTCGTGCGGCCCCAAATGCGCGACCATCGCGCCGATGAGCACGTTTGTGATCGCGACGAAGCAGTCGAGCACGGCGTTGCTAGTACAAGTGCGCGTTGAGCTTGGCACGTCATGATCTTCCACACAGCCGAAACTCACGGCGACAAAAACTCGAGCCACTCAAAGTAGGTTTTTTAATTTGATTGGTCGAAAATCGCACTTTTACCACCAAAACTGCGATTTTACGTCGGAGTTGACGGAAGTGACCAAGGAGCACCATCGCGAGCAGAGCTTGCCCGTGCCTTTCGAGAAGGCTAGCCGCTCATGCGAGCGAGTGAGTGGACTGCCCAGCGCGGGCGTGGGCTGCAGGCGTCTCACATCTACCTCCTACCAGGCAGCACCGTTGCCGAAGGGGTCGACGGCGTCGACTACTACATTGGCGACGACGCGTTCGCCACGTGGTACCTGGAGGCGAACGCGCCGCCGCCAGTCGAGCAACCAATCGTACAAACGTCCCCGCTCGTTGAGCCGCAAGCTGTCGAGCAGCAACCAGTCGTTAAGCAGCAGCCAGTCGTTGAGCCACAACCAGTCGTTGAGCCACAACCAGTCGCTGAGCAGCAACCAGTCGTTGAGCAGCAAGCTGTCGAGCAGCAACCAGCCGTTGAGCAGTAACCCGTTGAGCCGTAACCCGCTGGGCCACAACTAGTAGAGCCGTAACATGTCGTGACACCGCCACGTGCTGAAAGACCGCCACGAGTCCAAACGCCACCCGCACTTACCAGCGGCATCACGTATCGGCCGCGTGGGCGACTCGCGCTACTGCGTGACTCCCACTCGTGGCCGATCTCGTTCACAACCTTGCTGTACGAAAACCTCTCGCCAGACGGCGAAGTGGAGACTAAGGAGGCGGCCGATGACAATGGGCCGCCTGGCTTCGTCACCATCGACTCGCCTGTTGCTGCATCCGGCGAGATCGATGACAACATGCTTGCGGCTGACGACGATGACGGCGCAAGTTTTGACGGCGCTCAAAGCGGCAGAGACGCTGTGACGTGGGCGCTATCTACAGCGATCGACACCAGCGACCCGTGCTACATGGCAGACGAGAACCGCAAGAGTGCCTACGACTCGGGCGAAGTAGATGAGATGCTAGAGGGTGAGAGTGAAGCTGTGGTGACATTGAAGCGTCTGATGACGACGACGACGAGGGAGATGAACATGTCTCTAGTGCCTTTCTCCAGGTACTTGGCGGGGTGTGAGACTCGCTGCTGGCTTCAACAATTAAGCGGCGCTACGAGGCATGTGGTGGGCTCCTATTACGACAGAGTCCGAGCAGACGACAGCTGATTTTCTAGGGCTCGCTGACGAACCCGGTGGGCTGAGAAGCAGTGTGGAGGGGATCTACGAGTCGCCGCTCGTGCGCTTCTTCTTTTACTGCCCGCGCTCGATGTGGCGACTCATAGCTACAGAGTTCAACCAGTACGAGCGGCAACAGCGCCATTCCCGCGCGCTGGCACTTCTGGCTTCTCAGAGGCAACTGCAGCGGCCATGTGGAGAGACAATAGACGAAGTGAAATCGAGAATGTAGCTCGCGGCGCTCATTGAGGCGCACGCGGTGGCGCGTGCCGTCGATCTTTTGATTGGCAACGTCCCTTGTACTCACAAGAGAGGCATCGCGTACCACTGGTGTATGTCTCCAGAGGACAGCCTTCCAGCAGGATGTTTTGGGAGGGTAATGGCGCGCAACCGATTGGTAGAAATCCTCAATAAAATGCACGTTGCGAACAACAACGACCGGGAAGTATTGCGTCGCAAAGCGTGGAAGGAACTGTGGTGAAGCGGATGTAGTTTTCTCACAACGACAACTAATTATGCGGTGGTGTGGCGCCTACCTGGGTCGAGCGAACACGTGGACCCTGGGCTTCACTCGCACTTGGTCACTCAGCACTCGATATGCAAGCACGCGCGTCCGCTCTCTCTTTCGAACGGGCAGTCCGTTCACAGTATGTACCCTTTCTGTAGTTCTTTCAGATTCGGCAGAGCTGTATAGGAGTACCCTCAGACGTTTCAGGCCAAAGCCTAGGTCAAGCAAGCGGGGAAGGCGTTCACTCAATCAAACAGGGCCCGAGGTACGCACTCTCGTCCTCGCCCCAACACTCTCTCTCACTTTCACACTTTCTATTACTCGTTAATATGGAGCACCCGGCTTGCACTCAAGCACGGGTGAGCAGTCAATATAAA